>JAQZBX010025187.1:0-29708 GCA_029593785.1 Cabassous unicinctus | reverse complement strand
TCCCCATCCGTGTGGTACTACACCCGCAATGGATATACACATCCTGGGGCCTTGCCACCGAGCATAGACTACAGTTCATATCACAGACCACACTCTTTCCCACCCAGTTCTGCATGGTATATTCTGATGGAAAATGGCCTACATTCGTCGGTGCTTCGCCACTCAGGACAACCCCCAAAGTCCCAAAAAAGCCCGAGTAAATCAACTGTTTTTAACTTCAGCATCTAGTGAAACACTGGGCAGCACCCTGGGAGGAGCAGGAAGAAGAGGCTGCTACATGGCAGTGAACACCTGTGGTTTCCAGCCTTCCTGTGGTGTTAATAATGCCCCATCCACCATCCTCAGTGCAGAAAGCTCTGGTACTGCAGCTCTGGCCCTGGCACAGGTTGTCAATGTCAGGATGGGACATAAAGACCAAGTCCTCCAAATCCAGGGCCTGTGTGGTCTGATTGCTAACCACTGCTTTTATTAGCTACTTCAGATTGCTGGGGGTCTTCTCTGATGGTGGCTGTTGTTTCAACCCTGGTTATGTAAAGATGGCAAAGGAATCTTAAAGACAGTAAACTTCCTCAAAACTGTGATAAAGTTAAAGGGCTGCATTTACTGGGCAAGTGCTAAATCAGGAAAACTCAGCTTCAAAAGCAATAGAAGAAGCTTATGGAGCTTTTGTTCCCCCAACTGCTCCCCAATGAGAGATGTGACAGCTTTTCTTCCATGGTGGGTCCCTGGCCCTGTTCCAGAGGGAGCAGGATGGCCCCTGGACACATACTAAGGTGTGTTTAGTTTGCTAAAAGATGCTGGGAGCAATATACCGGAAATGGGATAGTTTTACAATGGAAATTTATTAGGTTAAAAGCCTACAGTTCTGAGGTTGTGAAAATGTCCAAATGTCAGAGATGTTATTTCACCAAAGGTGTTCTGCTGGTGAGCCTGGACCCCTGACATGTGGCAAGGCACAATGACAGCTCTGGTGTTCTCTGCCTTCCCCTCCAGGCTTTCTCCTGGAGCTCAGCTGTGGGCAATCAGGCTTATGGCAGGGGCAGCTAGTCTCTCTCCTCTCCTCCCAGCCTCATTGCTTCAGCTTCTTGCTCTCTGTGGGCTTCTCCCTCAGCCTCTAGGGGCCTGTTTCCATGCCTCTGTGGCTCTGCTGATTCCAGGCTTCTGTATCCAGGACTTGACTCTCTCTCTCTCTGTCTCTGCAGTTTATTTTCCCTGTGTTTGCAGAATTTTATTCCTCCTTTTATAAAGGATTTCAGTAAGAGTATTAAGATCCACCCTGAGCCCCATAATCTAATCAAAAGCCCTTAACTGAGGAGAGCTAATAAAAAGGTCCCTTACCTGGGTCTCATAAAATGGTCCTATCAACAGTGGGTTTTCAGGCAAAGGAATGGGCTCCATTTAAGAACAGGATTTTCTGGGGTGCACAAACCACTCACATCAGCACAGGATGCATTTTTGTCAGTGCCAATATATAAGGTGGAAATCTGAGGGACTGAGCTGGGGAACTTATCTCAGGCTCATGCTTTTATCATTTGTCTTGAAAGCAGATAAACTGATGGTAAACAGCATGGATGTGGGAAAAACAATTAAAGTGCCCTGGGCAAAGCACTAACTGCATTAAGTCACACAAGCGAACACCCAGATGGAGGTGAAAGTCTTTTTCAAAGGTAGTAAGGGGAAGTTAATTCAAATGTCTGTAAATTGTCAATATTGGAAATCCAAGGCTGATATTAATGAAAAAGAGATACCAGACCTAAATTACCAATGTTGGAAATTAAGGATTCCAACATTTTTCTTATTTAAAGAAAAATAAGGGAATTATGAACAAACATAAACATAAAAAGGATAAGTTAGATGAAATGGAACAATTACTCCAAAACTATAAACTACCAAACTTCACTCAAGTTTAAATAAATAAAATGAAGAGGTCCTGTAAATTTCTGTAAAGAAGTTGTATTTGTAGATACTATCCCTCAGGAAAGGAATTTTCCTGGCCCAGAAAGATTCACTGGGAGAGTTGACCAAATACAGAAAGTCTTAAAGAAATGACACCAGTGTTCTTCAATCTTTTGCACATACTCATTTCATGAGGTCAACATTCCCAATAACAAACAACAGATATTTTAATAATTAAATGATAACAACAACAAGAGCAACAATAATAATAAAACCAAGGTTTGGAGCTTCAACAATCTCTTCTTGGGCAGAAGAATCCAGAAAGAGCAAGTGCATATGTTGAGAGGAATGGTTAAAAAAAATTAAGGACCTTTTGCTAGTCATTAAATTTTTTTAAATTGCTAAATATATAGGTATTTATTTTGACAGTCTGGAATAATAATTGTATTAGGATCTTATCCAGGTTCTTTACCTGGGAATCATATAATACTGTTTTATGAGAGGTTTTTTTGCTTTGTTTTGTTTTTGATGTTGACTGATTGTTTGACTCAGAGGTACAGCCTTAATTGCTAAGTAGTCCACAAGGAAATAAACTCTTCTGGATATTGAAGTTTCTTGGATCTCATTGTACTGCCTTTTCCTGGGTTGTTTCTCTTGAACATATGTTTTATGATGGGACAAAATTGCAAAGTACGGTTCTTGCCTGAATAAAGTGAAAAAGAATATAGAGGGGAGCAGGTGTAGTTCCCTGGTTGAACACCTGTGTCACATGTACAAGGTCCCGGGGACAATCGGGTACCTCTTAAAAAAAAAGAAGGTAGAGGTCAATCACCTCCCTTACATGCTTATGGCAAAGAACTTATATCACATCCACTAAAAAAATCAGTAACCTGAAATGATCATATTGCTCCACTTAGCTATAAGGAATGCTGGAAATTGTATACTCCAGCCTGGAAGCTATGTATGCTGATTACATGTGGATGGTTGGTCCCCACCCCCTCCAAACAGAAAAGAAGAATAAATATTGGCAGATAATCAGTAATTTTGAAAACAACAAATGAATGTTCAGAGCTTGAGAAATTTTAAGTAAGCATCATATGTTCAAATACTTCAGTGTGAGTATCAATACATATGCTTTAAGGATACCTAAGTTTTATAATCACAAACTATTTGACAACTGTCACTAATGAAATTAAGAACTAATAATAAATGCAGTACCTGGCACTGCTAGTTGCCTTCCTAATAGTAGTGGCAAATCAAAACAGTGTTTCCAGGCCTTCTAGAAGGAGGGGATATGGGTGAGGAAAGCCATTTAATGTGACGCTTAAATATAAAGTGGAATATTTTGGAGCTGATTTCAGGAAAAATTCTTACAAGGGGCTCTACTCAGTTCACCCTCTTCTGCCTTCTGTCTTTCAGGTGTCTGGACCATGATGTAATGATTGGCACTGCTGTACTCTTTTCTATAATTGGGGAATCAGAGCCATGTACACAGGATGTTGAAGAGAAAATTAAAGAAGCCTGCTTGCCTGGTGCTGTTTAGAGCTGGCATTTCAATTCTGAAATTCTTTAGAGTGGCAAAAATATATAGCCTATTTTGTATAACAGTATTAGTCAGGGTTCTATAGGGAAACAGAACCAACAGCAGATATCTGTAAATATGAAATTTTATAAATGTCCTTGTATTGCAACTATCCCAGTGCTTGTTTGACCAAACAACTCATCAGCATTAGGTAGCTGAGTTGAGACATTACCCTAACCATTAAAATACATAAATTTGGGGGAAATGTACTTATTTTCAAGAGTATCATGATTTCAAATTGAGACACTAAAAAAAACAACAACAACAAACATTCCAGCAGTGAGGCATAGAAGGAGATTTGAAAATGATCAGGAGGAAACATGTAGGCATTTGCTCCTTTATTATAATAAAGCAAGCATCGCTATTGTCCATAGCCTAAAGCATAAAATTAATATGCAAAGAAATAGAAGTTAACACCTATTTCAAAAAAGTGTAAATAACTTGTATGGAGCTAAAAGAGATGACAATTCTTCTAAATTATCATAGAGAAAAACAAACAAAGGGAAGCAGAAACACACAAAGCACATATAGAGAAACTACTATGGTTAAATGTGAATAGAACATTTCCCAAAAGCTTCACAGTGCATGGTTAGTGTTTCTGCTCTTTCCACAGTACCAGGGAAATTGACTACAGATGAGGATTTGGGGGAAGAATGTGTGACAAAGTTTTTCCTGTATCAAGGTTTTTATGTTTCTGTTTGTTTTAAAATGCAGTTTTATTGAGATATGTTCACACTCCATACAATCCTTGTAAAGTGTAGTCAATGGCTTTCAGTATAATCACAGAGTTGTGAATTCATCATCACAATAAATTTTAGAACGTTCACTACTGCTAAATTACTCCTTTAAAATTCCCTGCTGTTGACACAGCATTGATGTGGACCTTGTGACAACTGAAAGAATATTAAGCATTAGTGTTAACTAGAGTCCATAGTTTGCATTAGGTGCATTTTTTCCTCATATACCATCTTTTTACTAACACCTTGTAATAGTGACATACAATTGATATAGACCAAGAAAGAACATACTTATATTTGTACTATTAACCACAGCCATCATCCACTACAGGGTTCACTGTGTTATAAAGTCCCATGTTTTATCCTCTAGCTTTCTAATGACATACATGACCTTAAAGTTTTCCTTTCAACCACATTCACATAAAATTAAACACTGTTAATTAGACTCAGAAAGGTGTTCTGCCATCAGTTATATCCATTTGCAAACATTTACAATCAACCTAAGTAGAAATTCTGTACAAATTAAGCATTAGCTCCTTATTCTCTACCTCATTCAATACCTTGGTAACCTTTATTCTAAATTAACTCTCTATGAGTTTGCTTATAATTAATTCCTATTAGTGAGATCATACAATATCTGTCCTTTTGTGTCTGGCTTATTTCATTCAACATAATGTCCTCAAGTTTGATCCATGTTGCCTCAAGCATCAAGACTTCGTTCCTTCTTACAGCTAAATAATATTCCATCATATTGTAAATACACATTTTCTTTATCCATTCATTGGTTGATGGACACCTGGCTTGTTTCCATCTTTTGGCAGTTGTGAATAATTCCACTTTTAAAATCAGTGTACAAATATTTGTTCACATCTTTGCTTTCAGTTCTTCTGTGTATATACCTAGTTGCAGGATTGCCAAATCACATGGAAATTCTATTCTTAACTTCCTGAGGAACCTCCATACTGTCTTCCACAGCAGCTGCACCATTTTACATTCTGACCAGCAATGGATGAGTGTTCCTATTTCTCCACATCTTCTCCAAAACTTGTAGTTTCCTATTTCTTTTTTATAACAGTGGTCATTCTAGTAGGTATGAAATGATATCTCACTGTAGTTTTGATTTGCATTTCCCTAATAACTAGTGATATTGAGCATTTTTTCATGTGCTTTTTAGCTCATTTGTATATTCTTTTTTGAAAAAAAAAAGTCTACTCAGGTCTTTTGCCCCTTTTTAAATTGGGTTGTTTATCTTTATATTGTTGAATTATAGGGTTTCTTTATATATTCTGGATATTAAACCCTTATCGGATATGTAGTTTCCAAATCATTTCTCCTATTGAATAGGCTACTTTTCATGTTATTGATAAACTCCTTTGAAGCAAAGAAGTTTTCAATTGTGAGGAGGTCTCATTTATTTATTTATTTATTGCTTGTGCTTTGTGTGCAAAGTCTAAGAAACCATTGTGTACCACAAGATCCTGTTATAAATATTTATAAAATAATGCTAATTTATTATTTTGTCTATACATATAGAAGTTTAATCTTATAGATTTAAATATAGATTCTAACAAATGTTTCATAAAGGATACATTTTCTTTTATCAACTATAATTGCCATTATACATCTATTCATAGGTGTATTTAGAATTACTAATGTTCTTAAAAAATAAACATTTTTCTCAATGCACCATTTAAACTTTAAAAATAAGTTGCAGAAATCCAGACACTTTATCCTTAGACAATTTAGAACATATCTGTAAGACCAGGCTGTCTTCAACAAAATCACAATATCATTCTCATGGCCAGGTTTAATGTCAACCTTAATTTAAAAACCTTACAAATGTTATATGTATACATATATAAAATATTACGTATCATACAATGCCATATGTCTGTCTAAATATGTTATAAAATATGATAAATAATAAATGTAATGTTATATTAATCATTCACCACTCTATACATTATAATTCTTCTAACCAAATAAACATTAAGTCATATTAAAGACTGATGAGTATGTTTCTCTGTAAACTTATATTCACTGATATATATAATATATATTTAAAGTAAAATAAAAGGCAAATAGCAAATAATGTTTATAGCAGGGTACTTTTCATGTAATAAAGAAAGGAATATAAGAAAAAAATTAATATACATATGCATAGATACATACACATATACACACTCATAATATTTTTTATTAGAGAAGTTGTGAGCCTATAAAATAATCATACATAACATACATGATTCCCTTACATCACTCCACCATCAATACTTTGCATTGTTCTGGAACATTTTTAACAAATGATGAAGAATGTAATCAAAATATTACTGCTAACTCTAGTCCATAGCTTACATTTGATGTATTTTTTCCATAAATCACTCTATTTTTAATATCATGTTAACAGTATTGTACATTTTTATAATTCCTGAGAGAATGTTGTTGTATTTGTGCTGTTAACCACAATCTATCATCCAGCACAGGGTTCACTGTATTACACAGACCCAAGCCTTGTACAGTCCATCCAAAGTGTACACTCAGTGGCTCTCAGTTTGATCACAGAGTTGTACTGTCATCACCTTACTCAATTTTTAAATGTTTTCATAACTCCAAAAGGAAAAAATCTCATACCTTTTTTTAAAAATACTTTTTTAATTTTAAAAAATACTTTAGATTACATAAATGTTACATAAAAAATATAGGGAATTCCCATATGCCCCACCCCCTAACCCTCTCCCACTTTCTAACATTAACAACATCCTTCATTAATGTGGTATATTTGATACAATTGATGAACACACATTGGAGCATTGCCACTAAATGTGGTCCTACTTTGTAATTCAAGCTCCTCTGTGTGACAGAGTTGGACTCATTTGTGTTTTCTCTTCACATGGTTCTTCTGCCCCTTCTATCTGAACCTATAGTTGTACTAGACTTGATAGGTGTATGTCCAAGAGACTTAAATCTTTGGGCTGTCCATGTTCCAGTTGGAGACTGAATCTCAACTGAGTTGCAACATCTACTTTCCAGGTCATTAGACTCACCCAGGACAACTAACAAGGTGATGATGAAGGAAAATGCCCATCCCAAGGTACAGAGAGTCTGCAAATGCAAGCAAGATAGTCCCATCCATCAGCCCCATGGGATCTAAGCCCCCTATCAATTTGAGTCAGAGTGGGCATCACCATCCCAGCATCCTCAGGATTGGGGAATGAATGATGGACTAGAGTAGACATATGGTTATTCTACTATAGATTTACTATTATTCTAGCAACAGAAGAGCTTTTATCATTGATGTGGAGCCAGTGGCCACTGGAGGTTCTGATGGAAGGGAAAGTGAAAAACAAGTGTAATATGGGGGCATTTTGGCAACATTGGAATTGTCCTGAATGACATTGCAGTGATGGATATAGACCATTAATTATATATTTTGTCATAACTTACAAAATTGTGCGGGACAGAGTGTAAACTATTATGAAACCATATCCTCTTATAACTCCCTCTTATTGATCTTTAGCATTGATATAGTACTTCTTTGCCATTGATGAAAGATTATTACAATATTACTGTTAACTATAGTCTATATGGTAAATTAGTTGTATTTTCCCCATGTATCACCATATTCTTTATACCTTGTAATAGTGATACACATTTGTTCCAGTTCATGGGAGATGATTCTTTTGTTTGTACTATTAACTGCAATTCCCATTCACCACTGAGTCCACAATGTTATATAGTCCCTAGTTTATCCTCATACATACACTATTAATAATACTTTTACTAAGATTCACTGACACAAATGCTTCAATACCTAACAGATGTTGTCTTGGTTAGGGATTGGGTGGGACAGATAGGATGGCAGTGAAAATTCTAGCCATAAAATTCTAAGATGCTAAGGATTTAAATTTAGGGACATATATACTAAATACAAAAAGGACTGCAAAATTATTTGGAAAAAATTTTGTTAGGTGTAATAGCACCAGATTAAATGTGATGAAATCTTAGGTAACCAGAATTTCCATAATGGAAAATAAGAATTATAAAAATAGAATGGGTATGAAAGAATTATACTTGAGGTATTTTATAGATATTTTATTGGAATTAGAGGAATTAGTATGAATTCCTGAGTTCTTAAAATATATATCTAGGGAAGCTGATGTGGCTGAAGCAATTGGGCTCCAGTCTACCATATGGGAGGCCCTGGGTTTCATTCCCGGGGCCTCCTGGAGAAGGCAAGCTGTCCTGTGCCCCATGGAGAGCTGACAGCCCATGCCTCATGGAGAGCTGAGCTGGCAAAGCAAGATGATGCAACAAAGGGAGATGCAGAGGAGAGACAGTGAGAGATGCAGCAGACCAGGGAGATGAGGTGGCTCAAACAATTGAGTGCCTCTTTCCCACACTGGAGCTAGTTTATGGTGTTTAGTTTTCTGGTCAAGCAAGCACTGACCTGATTGTTACTGTGATGGTATTTCATGTATGGATGTGCATTTATATCATTTGATTGAATCTATGGCTGATGCATCCACAAACAACAAAGGAGATTGCCCTCAGCAATAAGAGGCTTTTCCATATCCAATCAGTTTTCTGATTATTAAGGCAGAACTGAGGATTTCAGCAGTCAAAAAGTTTGTCTACCTCTTCACCAGTCAGCCTGTTTCTCCTGCAGAATACAACATCACCTTCAATGGAATTTCTAGCTTATGGCTTACCCTATGGAATTTGGACTTGCTAATCCCTGGTCACATAAGCCAATTCCTTTAATAATTATATATGTATACATATCATATTGGTTCTTATTCTATAGAGAACCCTGACTAATACTATCTTTAAATTTCAGAGTAGGGAAATAAATCTCAGGCAAAAAACAAAAAGAGCAAATTATAAGAAGAGTAGTAAATTTACTAAAGTAAAACCTTGTCCCCAAAAGACAACAAAATTAAAATGCAAGCTCTGAACTCTTAGTTATATTTTCAGCTCATATTTGAAATGCTTAAAACTCATTTGTATGCAGAATACATAAAGATCACACTCAAATCAATAAGAAAATGAAAACAACCTTTAGAAATATATTCAATGACACTGGCAATTGACAGAACAGAAAAACTGAACTGTTAATAGCTAAATGCAAAGTTGTTCAACCTAACCTAAACAGGGAAATGCAAATTAAAACAATAATGAGATACCATTTCACAAATATCTGATTGGTGAAAATTTAAAAGGAGAGTAATGGAAATTATTTTCCACTACTTATGGCAGTATAATTTGATCTCTTTTGAAAATCATTTGGCAATAGCAAATTAGTTGGACAAACACATTTCTTACAATGCAGTAATCCCACTCCAAGAATTATACTTTGTTGGGATATTTATAGATATATACATGGAAACATGTGCACCATTAGTCAGTGCAGCATTATTTGAAATAAGAAAACATTTGAAATCACCTTGTCTTAATTTGCTAAAAGCTGCTCAGAGCAGAATACCACAAAAATGTTGGCTCTTGTACTGGGAATTTATTAGGTTAAAAGCTTACAGTTCTGAGTCTACAAAAGTGTCCCAATCAAGGCATCATCAGAGATGCTGTCTCAGCCAAGGTTTGCTGCTGGTAATCTTGGACTCCTGCCATATGGCAAGGCACAATGGTGGCTAGTCTCTGCTGAAGTCTCTGCCTTCCCCTCGAAGTTCACTTTTCCTTGAGCTCAGCCATTTGTGATCAGGCCTATGGCTTATTTCTATGGTCTCCTCTGGGCCTCATCTCTTTTAGCTTCTCAGGGGCCTCTTCAAATGTCTCTGTCCTCCACTGATTCCAGCTTCTTGGGATTTCTCTGTTTCTACTGCTTTTCCATGTGTGTCTCTTCTCTCAGGCATCCATTTACAAAGAATTCCAGTAAGAGGATCAAGACCAAGCCTGGGATATACCTCATCAAAGCAATCTGATCAAAGAATTCCACACCCACAGGAATGGATTAGTTCCAAGAACATGATCCTTTCTGGGATCCACAAAAAGCCCCAAATAGTCACAACCACCTCAATAAAAGAATCTAATTTATTCATACATTTTAGTTAATATCTATGAATTAGTGATCAATCATGATCATTTTCTTCTCATCCTCTATGTCTCTCAAAGTCTCCTTCATTTTTCTCTCTTTTACCTCTTTGTGCTGAGTTTAGATCTAGCTTCCATTTCATGAATTCTCACTTCAATGGTGTCTAATCTACTATTTAATCCACAAAGTTTTTAACTTCTCTGACTATTTCCATTAGGTTTTGATTTGACTAATTTGATAATATCATATATTTCCTTGGATTTCCATTCCTTATTTTATACATCTGATCTCCATAAAGAATAGTTTTATTTTTATGGTTTCTCTTGGCTAGCTTTATTCTGAGAGGTTCTTGGAGAACTAAACCTGTTTTTTATGTCTTCTAATTCTTACTACAGTTTTTTGCCCATTCATTTCTTAATATCATATTGTGAACTCAATTTAGCCATAGTTTGATCCATAGGAATCTTTTAAAAATATAACTGCATTACCATTTTCCCTAAGAGCACCACCAGTTCAGATTCACTTTTTAGGTTAATTTCTCAGTTTAAGGTCTTAGGATATTTTAGATAGGATAAAATAAAAATACTAAACCACAGAAATCATAGCCCATGGATATATTCTTTGGGTGGAACTTTTAAGTAGACGTCACTTAGAGATAAGGGTAAGATGGAAATTGTGGGACCTAAGGGAAAGAAAAAGAAAAGTAAGATCCTGAATAATAGACATGAAGTATTACTGACATGGGTCTTTCAGGACTTAGGAAAAATCATTTCTGTTTAGTATATTTTTAGGTTTCCTGTGGATTTAAATCTTTATTTTTAATTTTATGTTTATTTTAGGGAGAGATAAGCAATTTTAAAAAATTGAAATCATCAATATTGTCATCAGACTTTCCCATATGTGCTTACCCAAGCACTCATTTTACATTGAAAAATATTTAAGAATTTTTAAAATAAAATGTCATGTTCAATTGGGTGGCAGCATTAAATGCAAGTACACATACATGTATAAAATAGTTTATAAAAGAGTATCCAACTATGCATAATGTTTTATAATCTGTTTTCTTCATTCAACAATATACTATGTACATTGACCATTGCAACACATATCTACCTATCTGTTTATCTATGTATCTATGTATCTATCTACTTTCCTATCTATCATCTATCTATAATTATCTAAGTATCGATTTATGTTTGTGTGTGTGTGTTATTGATACTTGGAAAGTATTCTATTATAAAGTATTGTATATAATGATTTGGCAAACAAATATTCTACTGTTGGACATTAGCATTCTTTTTCCAATTATATGTAGCATATTAATAACCTGTCTCATATGAACAATTTTGCATGATGGCATGACATTTTTCAAAATTACCTCTATTGTTTTTTCCAGTAACGTACCAAGAAACTGTGTAAAAAGAGTTTGTTCTCCCACACCATTGCCAGCATAGGAATTATAATTTCCATTTTTGCCAATATTTCAGATGACAAAGATTCAAATATCTATGTTTAATTGTCCATAAGTGTTCATATATTTTCTATACATAGTGGTAGCTAAATAGCTCAGATAGTTTCTCTTCTTAACTTGAACACTTTTTCCTGCTCGGTTGTTGAGTTCTTTTCTCTGATTTGTATGTTATCTTTCTGAATTGATAACATAAAAACTTTAATGGCATGACACTAGTAAATAGTAAATATTTTCCTTTGTTTTTCAGCTTTTAACTGTGTTTTATATTTATGTAATAATTTTATATTTGGGTTAACACCAAAAATCTTTTTTCAGTGGTTTTCATGTTCACTATCTCAATTTTTTCTACCTATTTTCTTTAAAATGACTTGAATGGTACTAAATGTTTGGCCCCCTCATTCCTTTCAAGTCTCTCCTTGGTGATTCCTACTGCTCATTTTACTTCATGCAAATATTGAATTGATTCCAGTTTCTCTCACTTAATACACAACTTTCTTTTCTTTTTTTAGGAGATACCAGAGATTGAAACTGGGACCTCATACATGCAAAGCAGGTGCTCAACCTGCTACTCCTGTTCCCACAACATGCTCTTTCTAAACTTCCAGTCCCTGATCACACTTTCTCTCTGTCTGAAACTCCCTTCACCCACTCTCTGCCAAGATAATTCCAGTCATCTTTTGCTAATCCTGATAATTTCTACCCAAGATTGATCATTCCTTTACTCCTTAACTTGTTGAACCCCAATTTGTTGAGAAGTAATGTGATAAGATTTAAATGCTCAATTATCTATCTATCATGAAGCTAGAGGAGGCCCAGTTTTGACCAACAAAATGTAGGAAATCTTTGGGATTTAACTTTCATGTTAAAATTTTTTTCAATTGTTTTTTAAAATATACTTTTTATTATGTTTTTAAAAGATACTTAGATTACATAAATTTACATAAAAAATATAGAGGATTCCCATATGCCTCACTCCCAAACCTTCCAAATTTTCCCACATTAACAACATCCTTCATTAGTGTGGTACATTTGTTACAATTGATGAACACATTTTGGAGCATTGCTACTAAGCATGGATTATAGTTTATATTGTAGTTTACACTCTCTTCCACAAAATTTTTTGAGTTATGTCAAGATATATAATGGCTTGTATCTGTCATTGCCATGTCATTCAGGACAATTTCCAAGTTCTGAAATGTCCCCATATTACACCTGTTTTCCCTCTCCCTCACCTCAAAACTTCCAGTGGTCATTGCCTCCATATCAATGATAAAACTTCTTCCATTGCTAGAATCACAGTAAATCTATACTAGAATACCAGCAAGTCTACTTTAGTCCATCAATCATCCCTCAATCCTGAGGATTCTGGGATGGTGATGCCCACTCCACCTCTAATTGAGAGGGGGTTTAGATTCCATGGGGCAGATGAATGGGACCATCTTGCTTACAGTTGCAGACTCTTTCTGCTCCTTGAGATGGTCGTTGTCCATCATCATCTCCTTGTTAGTGATCCTGGGTGAGCCCAATGATCTGGAATGCTGTTGCAATGCTGTTGAGATTCAGGGTCCAGCCTCCACATGGACAGCCCAAATATTTAAGTTTCTTGGACATGCACCTATGAACTCTAACACTAACTATAGGTTTAAATAGCAGGGGCAGAAGAGCCATGTATAGGGAAAACTCAACTGAGTCCAACTCTGTTACATTCTGGAGCATACATTTCTAAGTAGTGCACACTGGCAAGGCACCAAACTCCTGAGCTGTCTGCCCTGCCTAAAATGTCTGGATGTCTCTGCTACTTGAGGCAAAATTTACTTTGATAGTCAATGAGATCCTGCAGAGACATGCATAAGTGTAACCTCTGGAATGATCACCTAATGCTCTTGAATCCTCTCAGCCTTATAAACTCATTTGTCTTTCCCCTTTCCCCTTTTGGTCAATGACTTTTTCCAGTTGCATTGCTAGCTGTTGCTTGGTAGTAATCCCTCAGTGCCAGCGAGGCTTATTCCTGGGAGTCATCTTCCACAGTGAGGGGAATGTAATGTATTTATATGCTGAGTTAGGCTTAGAGGGAGACAAAATTTGGGCAACAAGGAGGCTCTCAGGAGGTAACTCTTAGGCTCCCTAAAATACTAGGCTAAGCTTCAATTTCAAAAGTAAAGATTTATAAGTACAATCATCAATATCAAAGGTCTGTCAATGGTCCATCCTCCTTCACTGGTCACTGCTCCTGTACATGGGGGATTCTTGCTGTCCCATTAGAGAATGTGACAGAGCTCCCCAGGATGGGAGTTCAATATTCTTTCGGTTATTGAGTGAATCTCCACCCACCATGACAATGCCCCATGAACACTTGAACACATTTATATGCCTTATAGTTATGTCCCAGCTTAACCTCCACCAATGCACCCCCCTTTAGTGATACCCCACACCAATGATCCTCCCCTGCCACAATTGTGACCCTTCTGTGATCCAAAACTTCTTCAAAAATGAAGCTAAGAAAATAACCAAATACAATTAATAAGAAAATGAAATAATATTGATAGTTTTAAAAATAACAAATAAAATACAAATTTTTTTTAAAATTGGCAAAAAAATTTCAAAATATAAAATTAAAAAATAATTTTTGACATTATATCTTTCATCACTGCAATACCAGTTATCTTGCATGTACAATATCATTTTCTTCTGTTTATTCCCCCCAGTGTCTTATTTTTTTCATTTTGTCTTCAAAGAACCTTTTAGGTTACAGAAAAGTCACATACAGAATACAGGGGATTCCCATATACCCAGCATTCTTCCCCTTTTCCCCTTTCTCCTATTAACAATATTTTACATGTGGATGGTACATTTGTTACAATTGATGTATAAATATTGAAACATAGCTACTAACTATGGTCAATGATTTACATTATGGTTTACATTTTGGACCATAAACTTTTATAAATTTTGCTGAAATTTAGATGGCGTGCATCCATTTTTGCAAGATCATGTAGAACAATTCCATGGCCCCCAAAATGCCCCATGTTCCATCTATTCTATTCCTCCCTCCCCCTCCCCTCAGGACCCACAGCAGCCACCAAACTTCACTCCTTGAAGAACAAGATTCATAGTTACTTGCAACAACGTTGAGGGTTTGACATACTGGTCTGTCCTCCCCTATTAAGCATTGCCTTTGCTCTTGAGAGACTCATGACCCTCTATTTGAGAACATAGCAGTACTCCCCAGAATGGAAATTCAGTAGTTTCCCACTCATTGTGGGGGTCACCACCCACTGATACAACACACTGTGAAAAGATGAACACTCACACACTCCCTAGAAACCTGCCCCAGGTGTCCGCTGACCCAAATGCCACACACATCCAGCACCCTAAACCAGTAACTTTCACTTTCCATGTTGTCCAAAGGACATTCCCAACGTTGTAGTTTCAGCCACATACCTGCAAAATCCCCAGTGTTCACCTGGTCCATCTCCCAATCCTCCCCCGAGTTCTATGGACAGTCCAACCCACCCTCCCAAGCCTATCCCCTCACAAACCAGCACCACCTAACCCAATAATATCACTGCATCACTCTCATGCCTATCCACTGCACAACTACAGGAGATAGAAAGGGAAAAGAAGGTTGTAATCCATAGTCAAAATTTTTAAAAACAGAGAGAATTTTTCCCTGTAGTTGCCTGCTTCTTCTTGCCTGAAACACAAACATGATGCCTGGTGGTGAAAATGTCATTATGTAATCGAGAATGAAGACTTATGCTCAAGTTGTCAGGGAAGAAAGAGAAAGACTGGGGATTATTTTACTCATTGAGTTCTGAAACTTTTTTTTTTTTTTACCATTCTTTGTTCTGGTCTGTGTCAGGGGAAGCAGATCCTTATGGAATGTGTCTACCTTATTTAATTTGGTTGCTTGCTGAATTATAGTTAAGATTCCTGATTCAATGCACCAGAAGATCATGATGGTGAGAAAACTTGGGATGAAAGAAGAGAGTATTTTTCCCTGCTTACTCTTTGCTTCAACACACCACATTTCTGAGAGTAGCTGCATCACTTCAAGATGTGCCAGGCATTCTCTCCACAGTTCCCAATCTTCACTGACTTTGTAAGCCTTTTCCATTCCCTTGTCCTTCCAAGCCAAGGGGTGGTCACAAGCTACTCCCTTTATCTACATTCTCTAGGCCCTGCCATTCCTTCCTTATTCTCACATTTGTACTCAAAATTGTAAATTTATTCTTTATCCTAAACACCTGAGAAGACCTTTCTTACCTGCCAGAAACCTACCTGCTACTTAGATGATACCCAGTGGTGCCACTGAGCGAACACACCAGCACTTCACTAGCCCTCCATTCTCCTTGTTGCCTTAGAAGTAAGGCCAATTTCTGCTGGTCAGATTTCCTGTTACTTACCCCAAATTTCATTCTTTTATTCTTCAGGTTTTATGTTTGCTTTAGTTTTCTAAAAGCTGCTGAGAGCCATATACCAGAAATGTGCTGGTATGGCTTTCTCTCTATGCTTCTGTGGGTTTCTCTCTTTGTCTTTTTCCATTTTCATCCTGACTATAATGGATTCAAGTAAGAGGATTAAGATCCACCCTGGGTCACATCTTACTGAAGTAATCAAATCTAAGGATTCCATCTACAGTAGGTTTACACCCATGGGAATGGATTATATGTAAGGACATGATTTTCTGGGGTCCATCCAGCTTCAAATCATCACACATTGTTTTCAGCAGTAGACTGTAGTCTTCTTGAAAGTAGGGGCAACATGTATGGCATTCTTCACTGGTCATCAGGATTGTATTCCTAGAAAAGCACTAGTTAAAAAAAATTGTGAACACTTATCATAGATATCTATAAATAAAACATTCACTAACTAAAACCAGCCAAATATTTCTTTTAAAATTCTTGATCTAATAGTGGTTAGCCCAAGTTTACAAACATGATTCAGTAAATATAAGAATTCATCTCAATAATGGTTTAAAATAAAAATATCATAACTTTCCAAATATATGCAGAAAAATACTGATCTTGTTGATATTGTTGATGTTTTAGTGTTGAACAATTATTTTTCATTTTTTTCTCAGAAAACCAAAGATGAAAGGGAACTTCTGTTATCTTATGAGTTATACATGAAAATCTACTTCTAATATCATTTTTAGTGTGAAGATCTTGAACATACTCCCTTTAAGACTAAAATCAAGAAGGATACATGCTGTACTGCTACTTCTGAGTAAAATTTTAATGGTCACATAAAAATTATGATAGGAAAATAATAAAATAGTTAATGCAAAATTTATATTCATGAAATACTTAAATAAATGAATCTACTGAATTTAAAGTATCATTACTAACTAGTCAACTTATTGAACTGTAATCATTATTAATTTATTTCTCTTAGATTTTCTGATTCAATCAGGTTAACATTGCCACACAATATGTGTCCCTCTTCTAATTCACTCATTTATTCAACAAGTATTTATAAAACCTTTAGTAAGCAATTGGCACTCTTTTCAAAGTTAGGCTAGAATAATGGTAAACTAATGTGAGACTTACTATTAAGTAAGGAACAGTGGACTTTAGTGGTTATTTGTCATGAAAAAGATCCAGAGTCCAAGATGTCTCATACATTTTTGGGTGAAGAAATAAAGTGGGTAATGGAAATTTCAATATTTATAAGTTCATTATTTTTCTTGTTTTCTTGTCAATTTTATAGTGACACTTGTAGGAATTTCCATACTGTGAAAGGAATGCTGAATGTGAAAATGATGAACACACCTCCTGTAACATGGGCACAAACTTCTCATCTCTGAATGATCCCAATGGGACCATACCAACACAGTGTTGAGGTAATTCATAATGACTCCTGCAAATTCTCTATGGTGGTATGGAAGCCTACTCTCCATCAGTAAAAATATGGTCATTTTCCTTTCTACACAGTCAAAGTGGAAAGCCTGTAAGAAAAAACTGAAGTCACCTCTTATTTTAAAATTAGGTTGGCTTTTAGAAAAAAAAAATCCTTTGAATTTGAAGGACAAATCCAGCCAACCTCATTAATCCATGTAAATCCATTTGATAAAGTTCATTTGTGGGAACAGGTTAAAAAAAATTATTTTTTTTAAAGAAAAGAATGGTTTAGATTTGGCATCATGTTACAAAAGAAATAGTAAATAATTATTTATTAATTCACACAAGTGAATATGTTAGTTTGCTTGATATGCTAAAAATTGTTTAGGCAAAAGGAAGAGTATATTAAGATAGCCAATGTTTTCTGGCTCAGAATGCGAAAACCAAAGTCAGCAGGTTTAAGTAGAAAAGAAGCAGACTTCCAGGTTAATTTAAGAAAGAATAATATAACAAATGTGCCCATCCAAATACGGAGCATTTATCTTGCAAAAACCAAATGCCTTTTTTGTAGAAATGTTCAAATTTGAATGATGACTATTCAATAAATATTTTATGGGGATTCATATACTGGACAAATTAGACCAGATTGCCTCTAAAGTAACTATCAATTTGGAGATCTATAATTTTAGGTAATATAAAACTGAGATCAATCTTCCCCCAAAATTGTTTGTGGACTTTTAAATATTTTACCTTTGAAGTTTATAAAAAACTCTTTTATCTAACTTCACCTTCACAAGAGTCTCACAACTATAAGGGCAGGTATCTTTAGTGCCCTTTTTGGCAATAATAATGACAAAGAGAGAAATTAAATGACTTGGCCTAGGTCATGGTGTTGGCCAGGTGCAGTATAAATAGGTATTGTTAGCTAACGTGTTCAGTTATCTTATCCTGGCAGATTTATAAAAATGTTAACAAAAACACATGGGTGTGTGTGTGTGTATCTTATAACACACGAGTTAGGCTACTTACAAATAAAAGAGATGTCACCATATTTTCAAAATTAAAACCATCTTATGGCTCACTTCCATTAAGTCCTTCTCCATTTGCCAGTATCTATCATCTTTTCACATTCTTCTTTTTCAAGACTCTCTTCCCATTATCTTCCTCAGTGCCCCCTTTCATATCTTTATTCCATAATGTGAAATGAAAAGATTTAGCTTTGGAGTGATGATTCCATAAAATAAGGCCATGAATTTGTCCCAGTCCTGGGAGGCAGTGGAAGCAGGCAGCAGACACATGGCAGTAGCAGTGCCATAGAAGAGGAACACCACTGCCAAGTGGGAAGAGCAAGTACCCAATGCCTTCCGGCATCCTCCAGACCACCTGATCTTCCACACAGCCTTAGCAATGCAGCTGTAGGAAATAAGAATAAGAAAGAGGGCCACCATGAGTAAAAATGCACTGACCAGGAAGAGCTCAATCTGATTGAAGGTGGTATCTACACAGGCGAGTTTGAGGAGACCTGGCACCTCACAGAAGTTGTGGTCAACAACATTTCTTCCTCAAAGGGGAATCTGCATGATGAACACCATCTGCACTAATGAGCTGGTCAAACCCTTCAGCCAGGTCATGGTCACCAGTTGGAAACAGACACAAGGATGTATGACCATGGTGTGGTGCAAAGGCTGGCATACTACCACATAGTGGTCAATAGCCATTATTACAAAAAAGATGACGTGTGCAACCAATTGACAAGGCCACATACAGTTGACCAACAAAACCACCATAAGTTATCATCTTTTCTGGGCCCTTCATGTTGAACAGCACCTGAGGGACAGTACTGGTGGTGTAGCAGAGACCCATGGAAGATAAGTGTCTAAGGAAGAGGTACATTGGGGTGTGGAGCTGGGATCCAGAGAAGCCAAAAGAATGATGACAGTATTGCCCAGCAGGATAAGCAAGTAGAAAATCACAATGAAAACAAAGAGGGCCACCTCTAGCAGAGGCTGGCTGGAGAAACCCAGGAGGAAAAAGCCACTGAAAGCTTATATTGGGGCTGACCAGTACCTTTCATTGCACTTCAGCTAAGAGACAAGATATATTTACATAAATAGTTACCCAAGGTTGAATAGAAATCTACAGTTTCATCATCTTTTCTGGGCACCACATTGAAAGAAGCAATGAGAGCATATTCCTGATATTTAGTCTTTTAATTCTTAAATATAAATAATTCCAAATTTAAACAATTACTCCAATTTTATGTCACCATTACTGTTCTTTTGATGCCTTCCCTAGGATTTTTCTCTTTTGCATAATTTCTAAATATACAATATCTTGAAATTTACTTTTCTGTTTCTTTACCTCTACCTCTAAACATGCTTATGTCCCCTCAGTTTTAGAAACTAAAAGTGCCTTTAGACTTCATTTTGTCCTTTCTGTTCTCTTCACCTTCTCCTATCCTGTTCTAAATGTGGATGCAAAGTTATATGACTTCGATATCTACACACAATCAGAAGGGTCAATTTTCTGATTTCACTGTTGTATGAGATAGCAGCTGAAGCTGCCCTTCTTTCCACATTCCTACATTTCATTATCCTATATATGTTTTCTCTCATTGTGGTTTACTGAAACAGAACTCACAAAGTTTACAATCATCTTGTAACAGTAAATAAAATGGGTTTGTCTCATTTCCATTCTTCCTCATTACTCTAAATAATAAAATATATTAATCACTGTGCTTTTATTCTTTAAACCCTGACCATTATGAAATTCTTAACAATTTAATTCTTCCTCCATTATGACAGATTTCTCTTTTCTATATTGAATTTATTCTTCCTCTTCCCATTATTGTCATTTCACAGTTTACAATATCTGTTTTCATTGGGCATTTTTGGTACATTGGAATTGTCCTGCATGACTTCAATGAAGGATACAGGCCATTATTCATGTTGTCATAACCTATAAGATTGTGCTGGGTAGAGTGTAAACTACAATGTAAACTACAGTTCATGGTTAGTAGCAATGCTTCAATATCTGTTCATCAATTGTAACAAATGTACCACCCTAATAAAAGATGTTGTTAATGGAGGAAAGTCTGGAAGAGGGAAGGGGATGTGGTATATGTAAATCCTTTATATTTTTGATGTAACATTTATATAAATCTAAAGCTTCTTTAAAAATAAAAAAATCTATTTTATTCTCTTTTATGTCAATTCTCAAAATTTCCACCCAATCACATGGCTTCAATTCATTGCTGCTGACACCATGAGTTTATCTTCAGGTTTTTAAAATAGTTTTGATTATGAAATTGTATACTAGTATGTTTGTGTTTATGTATGCATATTACAATATCACCTTTAATTCAATATATCTAGCCATGAGTCCAAGTTCCCACCACAAAAGGTTTTGATGACTTTCTTGAAAATAGTGCATACCATTTTCCAGGCTGCTCAACTGAAAATGCAGCTTCATATTTGACCCCAACTTCTGCCTCCTGTATCTCTAATAATCTTGTCCTCAGACTTCACTTTGTATCAGATCTTAAAAGTTCACTGAAATATTACTCTTTATCATGTTTCTTCCAAGATAAAAACATGCATCAGCTTCTCAGTTTATAAAATATTTAAATCATTACTGTTTTAACGTATGTATTGCTCTGTGAACTTCTGAGGCTTTCTGGGTTTAGCAGTCATTCTGTATTTATGACACACTTTTATATCTACTGTTTTCCTATATTGCAGTTAGCTTTATCATGCATGATATAAGAATCTTGCAGGAAAGAGCAATAAATAATGTTTTAAAGGCCTTATAGCCATGACTTAAGGAGACAACAGGTATTTTAGATCTCTCCGCTTTCTTTTCTCTACAAGCACTTTCCAGCCAATCTCTTTTACATGATGGCATCAGCCATCATCTCTAATCAGCCAATTTGCAAATACTTGCAAACATACACACACTTCATGCTTGTCTTCCAATCTCACATTTTCCTTTCACTTAATTTATTGTAAAAATAAAAGACAAATAAAATGATTGTTGTCTTCTGACTCAACGTTGTGTCCTCTCAAAATTAACACAGTTCTTCATGAATGAAATAGATATCATGAAAGACATTCACCTCCAGGGATTTTCCTTCTGAACCAAGTTAAGATACTCAGAGATGATGCATCATGGTTGTAGCTTTGTCAGAAGTTTTCATCTGCAAGTTTCTTCTTGGCAACAGAAACCCTTAAACAAGACCATAATATAGAATAAGGTAAAAAATGAAAGTAGGGCTGATCACTCCAAAAAATTATTTATGCCTATACTTTCACAATGAGGGCCATCCATTTTCACTCTCTTAAAGACATCTTAAACAATTGTTTTATAGTTCCTAAAATTTTTACCTAATTATAAGTGAACCATAAATTTATTTTCTTCTACAGAATAACATACATTTATATGTTGAAAGAGGTCAGAGTTGTTTAGGTTATTAGGATGGTATTCAGATAATATGTTAGCACTTTATCCATTAATTGTGGTGACTAATAGTATAGGATTTCTATACAAACAGTTTATTTAATCAGTTCAAATAAGTGAAACATATATGTGTCTGGTAAAATACTTAAAAAATAATATTCACCTCTCTTTTATCTGATTAATAGCAGAACATTAATTACTTATTTATTTCTGATAAAGGGGCCATAGACAAGTAATTGACTTTGTCCCCATAAACACTTTGCCTGAATATTTTTGGGACATTGCCAAGTAGAGAGAAAACTGTAAGCTTTCTTGTCAGAATGGCTACCATCTTTTACCTGAAGTTGAAAAGCAAGCACCAGGAATGAAGAAACGTGTAGCCTCCTAAAAGGAGTGGAATCTTCTTTTTCTCTAAAATCATGAGAAAGGGAGGAAGTCACAACTAGGGATATGTGATGTCTTTACTGGCTGAGGTCACGGGGGCAAAGTATCCCAAGGAAGCATTTAATATCTGCATTCACCAGCACACTGCAAGTTAGGAATCACTTTGGAAAAGGAGCTGTATAATGCAGATATTTTTGTTACTCTGTTCTAATTGTTTGTTAAAATACCAGTTGCAGTTTTCAGATGCAGATAAGATCACTAGTTGGGACCTGGCATCTCCTGAATTGGAAATCACAACCTTATTCAAAATGCACCTCAGGAATTGTCTTCTCTAGAGATTCACAAAACAGTTCCAATCACCCCAATCATTCTAAATAAAGATACCAGAAATGTAAAAAGACCTACTAGAAGACCTTGTGAAGGTATATATCTCTGATTTTAAACTCAGTGCATGAGGCTTACCATTATGTATCCAGCACAATTGAATTAACGTGCAAATAAAACTTAGTCAAGACACTGAAACTGACATGTAAAAATAACCACAAATTACAATGGAATATAATTTTGGATAAAAAACAAATTGGGAGATGATGGATAGTGTCACACAAAAGCCCCCTCTCTGGGAAAGGAATATAAATTCAGAAGAAGCCAACAGAGGAAATTCTAGCAATGCCCATGACTTACACAAGGACACACACACACACATACACAAATGCACAAGGCTTAGCTCACATGTCACTTTCCTACAAAGTCTTCCTGAGATTCCCAATCACAGACAGTCTCTGCTTGCAAAGAAACATACCACTCTGTGTGTTCCAGTCTTGTATTACTTTTTCTGCTGAAGCCTGGCAGTAATCATTTGACTACAGGTTATTTCATCTACACAATCATAAACTTCAGAGCTGAGAGTGAGGATGTATGCCTTAGATTCTAAATATAGAGTTCTTTTAGAATTATTTTACCTGTATTTTAAAATTTTACTGCATTGTTATCAGACAATGGCACAGATTCACGTATCATATTTCTAAAATTGGCAATATGTTTAATATTTTTACCCATATTATTACTATGTACAACTATATATCAATAAAAGAAATGAACAATTATCTAGAAATGTTAAGGTTTACAAACTTGATTGAGTAATAGAAAGCCTGAGTGAAACAACAAATGCTACTATGGAGAATGTGTTTGTGGCACAAAGAAGAAAATTACAAAGGAAAATATAAAAATAGACTGAAATAGGAAAAGATGGGCAATATTTATACCCTTAAAATTGCTAATAAAATATTACTTTAGTGATCACCTGCCAGAAAAGTAAAGAATAAAAATCTAATATTGGTGAAGATGGGTCAAGTATGTAATCTTCATCATTGTTTCTAGTTTTATGTATCAAGTAAAATTTCCTTGCAATAAAATAAGTTAAAGCCAAAAATGTCTTTACTATTAGACACAGTAAGTAATTTAACTTGTGGAAATTTAAATTAAGAAAAGCAATCAGAAAGAAATGAAGGCAGGAAAGAGGGAGGGGCAAGGGGAAAGAGAGAGGGAAGAAACTTTCATACGTTGTTGGTGGGGAGGTAAAATGATACAAAACTATGGCAAGAGATCTGTCAGTTTCCTAATAAAACTAAACATAGAACTACTCTGTGACCCAACCAATCCACTCCTAGAAATTTACTGGAAAGGAATGAAAACAAAAACACATGCAAAAGAATGTCCATAGATGTTAGCCCAAATGCTTACTAATAGAAAAATGGATTTAAAAATTTTCGTCTATTTAACAAATTGGGTAATTTAAAAAAATGAAGTCTCATAAGGCAACAAAATGGATTTGCCTCAAAAACCTTAGGCTGATTGAAAGAAGGCTTAGAAAAGAGTTTGATTCTGCTTACGTAAAGATCTAGAATAAGCGTAATTAACCTTTCGTGGGAAAATTAGGAGAATGGTTGCCTCTCAGGGGAAAGGTGAAGATAAGGATCAATTGGGAAGGGACATGATGGAACATTCCGGGGTGAATTGGGGTTGCACAAATATATACACTTATCACACCTCAGTGGACATGCTCTTAAGATTTTTTCATTGCGTTGCATTTAAATTTCATACCAAAAGAAAAAGTATGGGGATATAGTGGATTCTAGTACTGATATTACTTGGTGAAGTTAGAGTGAACTGATAACTTTGATTTAATTTGAAATGCTTCAAAGAAGTTAAATGATGGGTGAATACATAGATAACTGATGAACAAAGTATAAAATTAGTAGAATATGTCACCATAAAAACTTATTCATGTTTGCTGTTAGAAATTTTTTGTAACAAAATATTAGGGAAAAGTTTAAGATTCATTTATGAATATTGATGTAAATAATATGAAAAAAATATTAGCAAATATCACAGTTATATGTTAAAAGAATAATAAATCTATCTGCATTGATTTTATTTCCAGTAATGTAAATATGATTCAATATTAGAAAATCTAGTAATGAAATTCTAATAATAGCATTGATTACATTAATAAATTAAGCAAATGTGATTACCTGAATATTCCCTTGAAGGGAAGGTTAACAGCTGATTAAGGGTCTTTACTCCTTCTTAAGACACTTGAGGATTTCATTTATTGCTTTGGACCCTCCTTGTAATATAAAGTCAATGAATTTATTGTAGTATTTTGGATCAAAAGTAAATGAGAATCTGGACACAGTACTATGGGCTTGTTCCTCATAACCAGTATTGATGAAATGTGGCTGCTCCCAAAAAAGGGGTTTCCCACCTTGAGTAGGCTATATAGCTGGCATGGTGTGCAATTGATAAATGAGTTCAGTTGGCTTTTAGTGGTAAGAATACTGAACAGCTGCAACTCATAAATTGCTGGTATGCATATAAAATGGTACAACCACTTTGATGAACACTTTGTCTCATTCTTATGAAGTTACATATTCACTTACTATATAACCCAGAATATTAAAAAATATTCATACCAGCTTTATTCATAATGCCCAAAGCTATAAATATCTCATGTGCATGTACCCATCAACACATGATTTGATTGACAAATTATGGTACATACATGCAATATTTTACTGCTCAACCATAGAAAGGTGTAAACAACTGATTTAACCTATAGCTATACAAAACAGATCAGTGGTTGCTAGGACAGGTGGAATTGACTGAAAAGAGCATGATGGAACTATCTTAGATGATGGAAATTTCTATTTGTTGATGGAGGTAATGATTATTTATATGAATGCTTTTGACAAAATTCAGCTATGTGTACATTTAAAGTGGTTGTATTTTGTTGTATGTAATTATAACTCTTTAAGGTTGATTAAAATATGAATATAAAATTTGCAAATATTTACAAGCATAATCAAATAAATTAGCCTTTAGACAGCAGTTTACGGATTAAAAAGTACTTTTACAATAGTGATTCTTATTGCTCTTCACAACCACATAAATTAGTTATATTTTTAATTCTTCTGAGTTGAGAAACTGAATCTCAGAAAGATTAAGTGACCAAGCCCATGGCCTATAATTCAATAGTTAATAAGTAGGTCTTTGTATTTCAATGTTCTTTCTTAGATAATAGTATTCATTAGTCCATTGTCCTTTCTGCTATAATTCCAGATTGCTGAGCAAGGTAAAATTACTCAATCTTGTGTTAAATATGATATTTATAATATATTAAAATAGCTCTAAAAGAATATGTAGAGTATATAATTTTGGCATTTCCTAAAATTGGCTGATTTCTACAAGACTGGTATATTTCTGAGAGAGTGGTTTTTCTAGAATCACAAGATTTCTATTAAATTCTTCTTCTGCATATTAAAATCACCACAAAGGATTACTAAAATTACTCAAGGATAGAAAATCAAGACTTATGAAACAAATAATTTAGATGAAGTTCATCTTCTGATTTAAAATTGTCAGTGACCAAAATATCAGTAGATTGTAACTATATAGAAAAACATGTCACGAATAGGTTGTCAATTAAGACCTTTGCATCCTGATTGGGAAGTTGGCATATCATTTTAAAATGCCTTGGGAGAGAAAATGCAAAAAGATGGATTATTCACCAACTGCTAAAATTTTAAGTCCAGATAATATTCATCTTCTTTTAAGTAGAAGTAACTAATAACAGGTTTAAAAAAATCCAGTATGCTGTTAACAAAGCTGTACACATATACTTATTTTCCATTTTTTGCACTTATGTTTTAACAAGACATTGTAATAGGAAATGCTTTCATGAACTTCACAGCCAAAGCACGAGCAGCAAGAGAAAAAATAGACAAATGGGATTTCATCAAAATTAAAAACTTCTGCACCTCAAAGCATGTTATTAAGAAAATAAAAAGTCAGCCTACCCAATGGGAGAAAATATTTGACAATCATATATCTGATAGGAGTCTAATATCCTGCATATATAAAGAAATCCTACACCTCAAAAATAAAAAGACAAACAACCCATTTAAAAAATGGGCAAGTGACCTCAAAAGACACTACTCCAAGGAAGAAATACAAATGGCTAAAAAGGACATGAAAAAATGCTTGACATCGCTAGCTATTAGGGAAATGCAAATCAAAACCACAATGAGATACCATCTTACAGCCATCAGAATGGCAGCTATTAAAAAAACAGCAGAATATAAGTGTTGGAGAGCATGTGGAGGAATAGGAACCATCATCCACTGCTGGTGGGATTGTGGAATGGTCCAGCCACTGTGGAGGACAGTTTGGCGATTCCTCAGAAAACTAACAATAGATCTTCCATATGATCCAGCAATTACACTACTGGGTATATACCCAGAAGAATTGAAAGCAAAGACAAAAACAGATATATGCACACCAATGTTCATAGCGGCATTGTTCACAATTGCCAAAAGTTGCAATCAGCCCCGGTGCCCATCAACAGATGAATGGATAAACAAAATGTGGTACATACATACAATGGAATATTACTCAGCTGTTAGAAGGAATAAAGTACTAACACATGGAATAACATGGAGGAATCTTGAAGACCTTATGTTGAGTGAAGCAAGCCAGGCATTGAAGGATGAACAGTTTATGACCTCATTGATTGGAATTGAGGAAAGTTAACAGTTTCTGAGAACCACTGACTGAAAGATAGATTAACAAGGGAGAGAGAGAGAAGGATAGGTTGTGAGCCATCACCCATATGGACATAATCTATGGTAAATTGATAGAGTATAGTTACATACAGAAGGATAGGACAGGTGGGTAGAGATTTTACTGGGTTGGGTGGTGCAGGGTTAACATGGGGGTAGATTAGGAAGGGCAGGTTAGAATACCCAGGGCATGTAACTATGAATCTTGTCATCCCATGAGCCAAGATAGGGGAGAGTCATATGCCCCAGGGGGTGAGGAGGAAGGAACAGAAAAGATCAAATGGGGTACTTAGTGGTCATGGGAAATATTCTTCATTACCTTTCAGTAATGGACACAGGACATGGTAAATATCATCAAAAATTATTAAACTGTACAGTCTAAATTGTAAAATATACTGTAAAGCATTGACAATATTTAGTTGCTATATTTTACTCTCTGTATAACAGTTATAACAATGCTAACATCAATTTAAAAAAAGGTTTTAATATGGGGTGGGGAAGGAGGAGGGAGGTTGGGTATGTGGGAGTCCCTAGTATTCCGTGTTTGACTTTGCTGTGACCTAAAACTTCTTTGAAAATTAAATCAAAATTTGGGAGACACTGGGGAATGAGAGAGGAAGGTGTCACGGTACACTGGACATCCGAAAATACAGTGATAAAAGGAAAAAAGAATAATGTTTTTTTTTAAAGTTTTTTTTTTGTTTTTTTCCCCATTTTTTTGAATGTCCCAATTTGCTAATTATATTTTATTTTTAGTTTAGTTTCCTTTTATTTCTTCTGAGTTTCCTTGTACTTATCTCTTGCAATTAAGCTTATCATTATTTCTTTTTCCTATTAATTGTATTTTGTTATTATATGGGCTTCATGTTCAAAGAAGGTTTAGATCACAGAAGGGTTACAAGGGGGGCTGCAGTGGATCATTGGTGGGGTGTGTCTGGGATGGGGGATTCATGGGAGTAAGTTCATCTGAATATACATGAAAGATATATAAAATTGTTCAAATGATCAAGGGATGGGGCATGGTCACGGTGGGCAGACAATTACTCAATAAATGAAGGAATCTGAATTCCCAGCCTGGAGAGCTCTGCCACATTCCCCAAGGGAGCAGCAACAGTCTCCTGAGTGCAGAGGCAGTGTCTGACAAAAGAGGATGGCCCACTGATGGGTTCTTGTTATTGAGGACTAGCCTGATGAGTATATGCTCTTGTAATTGAAACTTAGCCTACTGTTATGGGGTGCCTAAGAGTTGCCAGCTGAGAGCCTCCTTGTTGCTCAAATGTGGCCTCTCTCTAAACCAAACTCAGCAAATTAATGCATTACCTTCCCCCCAATGTGGGACATGACTCCCGGGGATGAGCGTCCCTGGCAACGAGGAATTAATACCAAGAGCCATCTGGCAACATGATTGGAAAAAGACCTTGAATAAAAGGGGGAAAAGGTAAAGAGAAATGAGTTCATGTGGACTTCAAAGAGTGTCGGGAGGTCATCCTAGAGGTAATGCTTACGGACACCTCAGTAGGATCTCATGGAACACCAAAGTGGATATCATCCCACACAGAGGGACTCCTGAGGGCTCTGGAGACACCCAGGTCCTATATAAGTGGGGATAGCCCCAGAGATTGATTGTGGCAGCCATCAATGGAGGTGCTTAGCTCTCGACAAGACCAGATGCGAGACAAGGTCCGCGGGTGGTCAAGGAGGGATCAAGGATACCTGACTTACTGAGGAGGACTGGGCACTTCAGAACTTGGGGCCTCTTTCACCCTGGTTATAATCTTAATCATAATAGAGATATCTTTCCTTTTTAAATTGTTTACCTGCAAAAACATGCTCCTAGCTTATGCTGTGATTGGTACCGCTGGGTGCAAGGCAAAGCACTGCAAAGGAGGGCCAAAACGGTATGGGGCTACTGTTGGACTCCTTGAGAAATATGCCTCATCGGGTGCTGGACTGGTTAGTCAATAACGGGTAACTAGACATTCCTTCCTTTTCCTTTTATGCGGCATAGCCGCTGGATCAACCTAAGACAGGGGCCTGGCCAATTGCTGCCATGGTTTCCAATGACGGGTAAGATTCAGCAGCCGTTCAGCACGGTCCTGACCTAAAACAGGCACAGTCCCCCCAAAGCCAATCGAGGCCTCTATTTCCCCAGCAGGTAATTACCAAAAGAACAG
>JAQZBX010025186.1:14844-29890 GCA_029593785.1 Cabassous unicinctus | reverse complement strand
GAGGAAACCCCTCTTCATTTATTGCAACTTGAAGTGGCAAGATCATATAGTGCAATAAGAACAGGGACAGGCCCATTCTTAACTCTTTAAAATGAAGCAATGAAACCATGTTTATTACAAGTGCCAGGAAAGCTGAGAGCATTCATGGCCACAGTTATCTGAAGTAATTTTCACACTGCAAGATTTATATTGGTCTAATCAAATGCTGGTGAATGTATTGAAAAAAATAGCAGAAGTATACTGATTATTTGCTTTGCTTGGTAGACTATTAATCCATTTTATCCCAGCTGGTTTTGCCCTGCCATTAAAAACTCCTGCTATTATGAGTTCTGTGTAGTCTATTTAAAATAATAAATGTTAATGCTTTAAACATATCACAAATGGGGATTTATTTTATAAAATGTACTATAATTATGATAAATTTTATATATAATATATTCATGGTTTCCAATAAATTTTCTAATATCTATCATTTTTTTACTAGTTTTTTCCTACTGAGCTTCATTCCGGTGGAGTGAGTGAAGGCTCCTTGAACAAAATATAACAAGATTATAAGCTCAATGTGAGTGGGTACTGTGCTTTCTTGTTATTGCTGTAGCTCCAGCATCTAGCACAGTTTTTGTTTTACAAGTAGAAGCTCAATAAATAGTTATTGATGAACGAATGAGCAAATTAAAAAATGAATATTTGGATGTTGAAGTAGATGTTGAGACATCTACTATGATTAAAAAGCATGAAAAAGAGAATGTGTCTTTAAAAGATATATATGCTAACAAGAGTGACTCAGTACTTAAGCTTCTTTTCTTTAAGCATTTAAAGTTGATTTAACAATTTTCTTAATAACTACTCAATTATGACCATACTGCAGACACAGAAATATTTTTTAAAGTATCTTACTCCCTCTAAAACCAACATGTGAAATTTCTCCTTATGCCAGTATTCTTAAAATCATAGAATTGGTAAGTGAAAGAACTAGAAGATCAATTTAAGAGATATGAATGTGTATTACATCATGATCACCAATAGTTTAACCATTTATACCTTCTCAAAGCACTTTTGTGTCAACCTCATAATGGAGATAGAACAATACATGACATACCCTCCTTTACAGATAAGGAAAATGAAAGAGAGCGAGACTGGATGACAGCCCCATTCATACTGCTATCCAGAGAGGAGCTGGGATTAATCCAGAGATCTTTCTACTCTGTGAATTCTTTAACTTGTATTACTTTGGGCACACCATTTTATCTATGCATTATTCTCTCATCAGCAAAATGAGGATAAAAATATTAGGTTGATAGTTTTGATGATGTCATAAGGATAAAATGAGATGTTAAAAGAGTTAAGTGTCCTGATTGAAGAACACAGCTAACTAAATAATACTGAAGTGCTTTTAAAATATAGAACAGACTTCACAATGCATAGTGGTTAAGAGAAGGACACTGGATTTGACAGGCCTGAGTTCAGATCCTAGCTTGACCATTTACAAGTCATGTGATCTTGGGCAGTAATTTAACTTTCCTAAGTTTAGTCGTCTATAAAACGGCAATACTAATATCTAACATGAAGGGTTGTTGCAGGAATCAAATAAAATAACATATCTAAAGCACTCTACCCAGTTAGTGTCTGGCACATGGTAAACACTCAATAAATTCTAGCTATTGCTAAAATGATTTATACATTCCATTCGATTGAACCACATATTGGTTGTTTTTATTTTTCACATAATGATTTTGAAAGCAGAGGTACTCTAACCAATGTGATTTAAAGGGCAAAAATAAATGCCTTGCCCACCTCAAAAACATCTTCTCAAACACCTGCTGAACTGCCTGAAATTCCCATGGTAATTCAATGGGTAGACATTTCCTTAGGAGTCAAATGACTGCTATTTTTTCCTGGCTTTTCAAAGGCTGCTGTGCAATTTTGAGGGATCATTCATTGATCAGACATATCTCCTACTTTTCAAAATAAGGAGTCCAACAAGATTGTATAAATAACTAAGAATCATGGACTTCCTTCCAAGTGAAGGCAGGAAAGGAATTTGAATACGTTTCACCTTGGAAAGACAACAGAAACATAATCAACTCCTGACCTTAACAAAAATTAATTTTCTTGGTTAATTAACAAAACACATGACTCTAAGGAGTGGGCAACAGGACAGTTAGATTTTGATAGGGGTGGGAAGGTAGCAAAGGCAAAGCTCTAAACATGGGATATTGCCTGCAATTACATCTTTAGAGGTTCAGCTCACTCATCCCATTCCCCCAGACTATTCTCTCAGGACACTGGCAACTCTCCTATGATACCTCATACATATAGCCTTGTAAGATGCATCTCATTCTAGATGTAAAATCCTTGAGAACAGGGAATGTATCCTACTATACTTTATAACCCCTATAAAACTCAGCAATATGCCTTACTTACAAGGTGTTCAATAAAGGTTAGCTCTTTAAATAAAGGTCAGGGAGGCTAAGAAAGAATCTTCAGCAGACAAGAAAAGCCAGAGTTCATTGGGTATTTAGAGAAAAAAAATGCTTAAGAAAAAAAGCCTAGGAACCAACTAAAAAATAAACTTAATGGTGGCCTTTCAATATGAATTCAAAAGCAGACTACAATGCTGATATATTCTTCCTTATTTTGGTGATCAGCATTTTAATCATAGTCCTTGAACACCTTTTATAGAAGCTTGCATTTGTATGGAAATGGAACAATTACATGGACACATTTTTAAGTCACTTTGGAACAAATCCCCTTTCCTCCAGACAGTGATAGGGGTGTCTTACCGACTCTCCTTTATCCCCTTTCGGACCAGGTGAACCTGGAGCTCCCGGCAATCCTGCTTCTCCCTGAGCAAAAATGAATTTCTGTGTTATCAAAATTCTGTCATATCTATCCAAAGCCAAATAGTTCATAGACAAGAAGCTGACAACAGTCTGATAAAGCTTTATCTCTCCTCTGAGCTGATGCTGGAATGCCGTCCTTCCCCCTATGAGCAGCCTGGCCAGGAGACGTCCCTTGGGCTGGACTATGTGCTGCCACTTTTCTCATGATTACTATGCAGTGTTAGTCATTGGAGGAAATGGAAGGTTTATCTTAAGTTTCACCTCAATCCTGGCCCCACTGCTCTAGCCAGGAGGCGAATATTTAGCAGGATGGGTCAAGTCAAAAGGCATTTATTAGGTCACAGTGCTAGGGGATGCTCTGTTCTAGAAACTGGGAAAAGTTCTCCTTTCCTCTTTCCTTTTCTCAGGTATGGGCATAGGGAAAAGCCACCAAGAGGTCACTCAGCCTATTTTTAGTGCAGGCCTTTTGACTGCCATTAATGATCACAAAAGAAGTCCACATGGGTCCCTAGGCCCAGCCTCCCTGACCAGGGGACTGTACTGAGGCAGGTAGAACAAATTCTTAGATTAAAAACAGAATCACTCTGTATATCCCCCATAGAACTGATGGTGAGGGAGGTGGCTGGTTGGAAATTTGGGAATACTAGACAAATAAAATATCCTCACAAGAAAGAAATACTATGGAAAGTATCTCTGTGTATATTTGTTCCTTCAACTGTGAATTCCCAGAACTGAAGCTTATTCCTGGCACACATGAAATACTCAGTTCTTGTTCTAATGTATAGTGTTTCCTCCCTTCATCTTTCAATGCATTCCAGTTCACATCCTAGAAAAAGGTCAGATGGACTCAGAACTGTCCAGGTAAAAGGCCAAGAACCTCAATCCCCAGTTTCCTCCTCTTAACCCACAATGACTGAGTGGCTTAGGTGTTTGATTCGATGAGCACTGCAGGGAAGGACACATTCTGTGTACCAGGAGCTACCTTCAAGGAGCCTGGCTCACTGTCAAGAGTGGCTTTTCAGTGGTCACAGCTTAAAACGAGCATACCTTGTTCAGAACACACTGGCACTGGTCTTTCAGTTCCTGCTTTGCCAGCAGATATGCAGACATTTGGCTGGCGTGAGCGGTTACCGATGCTGAGGCAGCACCTCCAAAGTCATCCTGCTCGGGGCACTAAGATCCAAAAAAAAAAGCTTTAGGAAATGGAGTCAATTCCAAACATTCTGGCGATCCAAACACTAGCTCCCACCAACTAAGCAAAAGCTAGGTTTGACTGTAAGAACTACCTTCTCACACACCAAGAGTTGACACCAGTGTGAGAAAGTTATCACATCTTTGCTCTTCCACTGAGTCTTCTGTTTTATTACACTGACACACAGGAAATCTATTTTAAAATGATGAATTTAGTCAGGAATTCTACAGCTATATTAGGTGACTTTATTGCAAGTGCAGTAATAACCAAAGTTTTATAATAATTGTACCACAAGAGAATAATTTGTATAAATAACATCTATATATGTCTTTTGAGTACAACAATTGTAAATAAAAGCATGTAATTTGAATTTTTAAAATAGATTACTTTTACAAAATGGTTGAAAAAGCCATATAAAGCAGAAAATATATTATTTTAACATTCTAAGATGATATTATTTTAGGAAAATATATTTTACTCTAGTCCACTGTCCTTTAAAGATATTAAAAAGGTCTTCACTGCAACAATGCAACAAATGGTGGACTTTTATATTTATCTAGTGGATTCAGAATATGCTGGACAACATGAAGTGAAATTTGATTTCATAGCTATGAACTTTTTTTTTCCCTCTCAAAAGATTAGTCCGGATGGAGAGTCTGAAGAAGATAAATGTATCCTTTCTTCTCAACATCATTTACCAGGCCCCTCACCATGGTTTAAAACTCTGAATTTGCAATTCCAAGAAAACAAAACATTAGGGGAAAGGGCTCACATGTTATTTTGTATACTACAAATTATATATGCATGGAAAATATTAGCAGGATATAAAACTAAAATCTTATCAATAGTTATCTACTGTGGTGAGATTTTGGCTGATATTTATTTTCTTTAAATTCAACTGTGTTTTCCAAGTTTTCTATAATAAACAGGGATTATTTTTGTGAGAAAAAAATTTACTTTGAAATGTGTGTAGCATTGAGAACAACAATAAAAGCAATAATAAAAAAACTAACAAAAATAGTACCTAGAAATACTGTGACTAGTTTCCTATTTTCACCAGTATCCTTTCACATCTACTCTCTCCAGATTTAATGGTTTAGTTATCTTAATACATTTCCGAGTCCAAAAGTATAAAAAACTACATTCAGATGAAACAAGGTTACCAACAAAATAATTCATTTATCTCACATGGTTCAATATGATTTTTCAGCCAGTTCTTCCCACAGCCAGATAACCAAAATCCTCTTAGGAGTCACAATTTTGCTCTAGATAAGTGACTCATTATATTACTTTTTAATTTTAAAAATTATTTTATAGATATGTCTCAGGTTTCACTAGAAGACTGTCCACACTCCCAAAAAACATACTAGTAAGGACTCCTCTCCCTGTCAAAGCTCTGGTTTTGATTTGAACATGTTTGGTTAACTAACCTTTAATCATATTTCTCGTTTATTTTCTAAAAATTTGTTGATTTTTTCCTCTTGATATTGGTTGCTCATTCTCTCTGTCTACATGTCTAGTCATGGAACTTGACTGCTTCAGATACTGAAAACTTAATTTAATAGAAACAAAGAAGCATGCATATAGATTATCCTGATTAAAGTTCACCTTTGGAATGCTTCATATAATATCAACACTGAAAAACCTGTGTGATTTGAAATCCCAAGAAAAAAATTAGAGTTTTAAACAAGTACATTAAAATTCTCCTAATTCAAAACATTTTTGTTTTCCAAGTTCAAAACAAAAAAAGTTGGTATTAGAAGTATAGCACATGCATTTAGTTGACTTTTATGTGATTATCTCCCAAACTATACTTTTCCATTTGTAAAATATAGTATGTTTCTATTTTCTATTAGTCATGAAATGGATGTTGATGGCCCCCAAATAATTATCAGCAAGAAAATATATAGTCTGTTTTAATTTCTTCCATAGTTGGGGATGAATTTCTACCTTAATTTTTATACTTTAAAACTAGCTCAAAAATAATAACTTGTAAAACATGATATTTAAAATTTTTTATTATGTGTGAGATCATGTCATTTCCTTTAATTATCTAATCACTCCACCCAAATTCATCACTTATACTTCTTCAACAATTTTCTCATAATTTGGGTTGCAAATGTTTATTATTTAATGACACAGAACAGTGAATATTGGTCAAGAATATTATATTTAAATATATCAGAATATTATGATGTTACTTTTCAATCAGAGAAAGTTATTGTTTTAAGAATTTTCATGTCAAAAAGGCAATATTAATTTTTTTAAAACTTTTTGGAAAATTAATGCCTTCAAGATTTAAATATCTGGCTCCAAGAAGTCTAGTTATTTCAAGTCTGTATATTGGCATTCTAAATTATCTTTTTAAGATATTTATAGAAAGATATTTGGCTGCCTTTCATTTTACTTGGAATGAGAACCATAAACTGAGTTGTAGATAAGCAAGTAAATTACATAAGCAAAACATAATAAATGAAAGACTTGGCTATTTTTTGAACCAATTAAATCAGTTGGGCACATTCTTTCTTTTTATTCTTAATTAATTTTTATTTACAGACACTCTATACCCACCAAGCAAAAACTCCCCCTGCTCCCCTACCCCAGTCCCCTGGTAACCTCCAATGTACTTTCTGTCTCTGTGAATTTGCTATTTCTAGTTATCTCATTTAAGTAAAATCACACAATATTTGTTCTTATGTGCCTTGCTTATTTTACTAGGCATAATGTTGCCAAGGTTCATCCATGTTGCAGCAAAACTCAGAGTTTCATTCCTTCTTATGGTCAAATACTATTCCACTATGTGCATGTACCACATTTTGTTTATCCATTTATTTATTGATAGATACTTGGATTGTTTCTACCTTTTGGCTATTGTGAATAATGCTGCTGTGAACTTTGGTTTCAAGTATCTGTTTGTGACCCTGTTTTCACTCTCTCTGGGTATATACCTAAGAGTAGAATGACTGGGCCATGTGGTAGTCCTATGTTTAACATTCTGAGGAACCACCATATTGCTTTCCACAGTGCCACACCATTTTGCAGTCCCACAATTGGGCACATTCTTATTCCAATACCCAGTAAGCAATAGAAGTTAAAAATAGTTTTAATTATGAAATTATTGATGAGACCTTCATATAATTTTCCATTGCAAAGTGTAGAACTTTTGGGAAATCTGATATACTAAGAAAAGCTATTTTCATTCTTTATTTTTCATATGCTTTTTCTATAACTTTTTAGAATTAGTCCCTTTAGTCAGCTTTCTCTTTTAGTAGCTAAGTCAACAAATCAAGAACAAAGTTTTGGCTACCTTCTATGAATAAACCACTAAATAAGGAACAAAAAAGAAAAGTATAAAAGATAGTCCCTTCCCTTAATGAGTTTAAAATGTAGGTGAATACATTAAAATGAGTACAATTATACCTACTAATAAGGTGGAATTACAATGAAAGAGTTAGAAAATATTGAATTAAGTATTTTTATTGGAATGGAGGATTAGTGTGAGAAAGTAACAGTTGTACAATTAGGCTGTGGATATAAGAATGAGAGGCCAAGGAACTTGATCTCTACTTTTTGTCAATAGGTAGACACCAAAGGCTTTGAGAAAGAGTTGATTAGAGGGCATAGAATGTGCCTTTTTCATATTTGTTAGCCCTGTTCCTTAGCACAGTGTCTGAAAGACCAGTGTTTTTGAATGATGATGTTTGGTGGGAAAAAAGTGAATGAATATACAAAGCAGCATTTCAGGGACTTGTTCTGGTTATGCTTGAAAGAAAAAGGAGTGGAGATAAGAAAAGCAGTTAACAGGGTAATGCAACAATCCAGGCAGCCTATGGCCATAAAACAGAAAAAGATGTGGATGAAAAATCTATCACAAAGGAAAACAAGCCAGCATAGTTGACAGGCTAGAAGAGGGAAATGAGTGATAATGAGATCTGATCAGAGATTTAAAAACCTCTGTGACTGGAAAATTATGCTATTGTCAGAAACATAGTTTAGTTTAGTTTAGGGAGAAAGGTATAAATTCTCTTTCAGTTATGTTGAGTTCAAGGGGAGGACACATCATCCCCGATGTTCAGGAGGAAACGCTGGGATTAAAATTGTAAAAAGAAACTATGGGAGAGCCTTAAAAGAAGGCTTTCTTGCTTGGGATAAATCACTCACTTGACTTTAACAGAAGACATTCAGTGCTGCTCTATATTTGGACTATTTAGTCTATGCAGTTAAAAGATAACTGGTGGTGGGAAGCGGGAGTGGCTCAGTCGATAGAGCCCCTGTTTACCATATGGGAGGCCCCGAGTTCGCTTCCCGGGGCCTCCTTGTGAGGGCAGGCTGGCCCGCGCCGCGCGGAGCGAGGGGCTGATACAGCGGGACCTCACAGCAAGGGGAAGATGAACAGACACGGAGAAGACACACAGCGAATGGACACAGCAAGCACAAGCAGCAAGGGGGGGGGGATAAATAAATAAATAAATAAATCTTTAAAAAAAAAAAAGATAACTGGTGTTCTATATTCTTCACATGTGAAAAAAATAAACTTACCTTAGTATCTGATATTTCACAGCATGTTTCTTGAGCTACAAAGTTTGAGTTACAGTAGATTTTGAGTTGGTGAAGTTCAATCTATTAAAAAATGAATAAGAAGCATCATTAGTTTTTATTGAGAATTACACTTTGGCACTTATGAACTATGGTAATTTATTTAGAAAGAAAAGGGAAGCTTATACAGATAAATTACTGGTAGATATTTTTAATGTTTTTGTTTAATTTTGCATTAATTATTTTATAGACCTTTTGAGAACTAGACATAGAGACAGATATATAGTCATAAAGGAAATCTAGTAACGAAAGCAATTGCAAACATAGGTTAATTGTTTCAAACTGATAAGAAATTAATATTGAATTGAAGAGAAGTTTTCTTATGACTTACATTAAAGTATGCCCCATAAATGAGGAATATTTCAAAGTTAAAATTTCTGGAATAAAAACCTGTCAAAGCACACAATGGAACGAGATTTTATCTATAATTTCAGACCAACCAAATGAGGCATTGAAGCAGATGCATTTTTCCCAATAAGGAAAAAAAAATATTTAGTTTTTATCTATGTTTCATAGATTCTATGTAAGACCTATGATTTCATATTTTATTGGCATAATCCTGAGCATGACTTACACAATATTTTACAAAAATAATTTGTTCCTGGGGACAACCAGCAAGATGGCAGCAGAGTAAGGAATTCCTAGAGTCAGCTCGTGCTACAGGGCAGTTAGTAATCACCCAGAGCTATCTAAAACACCTGTTTGGGGGCTCCAGGAGACCAGAAGGACATCCTACAATATCCTTGAAATAGTGGAAGGAGGATACTGCCCATCTGCAGAGAAGAGTAGAGCACTCCAAGCCATGGAGGCCGGTGACCATCCTCCAATGGCAGCACAAGCCACCTTGGGAGCTATTCTGTGGCTGGAATTGGAAGCTCCACTTCCCCAAAACAGGAGAGGAAAAGACAGTTCGGCACCAACTTCAGCTAAAGGTTAGTAAATTCGGGGGGCTAAAGTATAATCCTAAGAACAGCTAAAGTTTGAAACTGTCCAATTCAAAAAGAGGCCGGCAGCCGCCATTTTTACTCCGTCCCCGGCGTGAGGGGAAGCGGGGCTGATTGAAAATCACAGTGAAGTTAGGGACTGGCTTCTTTCCACCAAGATTGGCCTGCAGCCCTAGCATAGGCTTCAGCCCCACTTTTGGCAGGGAGGAAGCTGGCGGCACCTGTACCAGCCTCTCCGGGTAACTGCAGATACATTCGACTGGCCCAGACTGAATAGTCGGAAGTCTACTAGGGCAACTTGCAGTCATTTTGGACCTGCACGACATAGATTGCTGCCCACACCTGCAGCTCCATCCCTACCCCAGGCAGGGGAGGAAGGGACATGAAGCTTTATCAGTCTCTCTGGGCAACTACAATCCAGGCCTGCACGACTTGGATTATTACACACAACTGTGGATCTGTTCCTACCCCTGGCAAAGAAGAAAGGTAGGAGAAGCTTTATGGGTCCCTGGGGCAATGTGGGCAACTGTAGCCTCCATAGCTTACAGCTCCAAATACATCCTCAGCTTCTACTATACAACAAGCAAGGAGAAAGGACAAGAAAACCCTAAAGAGAGAAACTGCACCCAGAATAAATGCATCTGGTAAGCTGTGCCAAGACACCAAGAAAAAAATTACAATCCATACCAAGAAACAGGAAGATATGGCCCAGTTAAAGGAACAAGATAAGCCTCGAGATGACATAAAGGAGTTGAGACAACAAATCATAGATGCTCAAACAAATCTCTTTAATAAATTCAATGAGAGGGCTAAAGAGACTAAGGATATTAAGAAGACACTGGATGAGCACAAAGAAGAATTTGAAGGCATACATAGAAAAATAGCAGATCTTACAGGAATGAAATGCACAATAAATGAAATTAAAAATACACTGGAATCATATAATAGCAGGTTTGAGGAGGCAGAAGAAAGAATTGGTGAGCTTGAGAAATAACCTCCAAAAGCAAACATACAAAAGAACAGATGAAGAAAAAGATTGAGCAAGGTCTCAGGGAACTAAATAACAGCAAGGATTGCAAACATCATGTCATGGGTGTTCCAGAAGAAGAAGAGAAGGAAAAAGTGGCAGAAGGAATATTTGAAGAAATAATAATAGAAAATTTCTTAGCCCTATTGTAGCACATAGATATCCATGTCCAAGAAGCATAACATACTCCCATCCAAATAAATCCAAATAGACCAACTACAAGACACATACTAGTCAGAATATCAAATGTCAAAGACAAAGAGAGAATTCTGACAGCAGCAACAGAAAAGTAATGCATAACATATAAGGGATACCCATAAGATTAAGTACCAATTTCTCATCAGAAACCATGGATGCAAGAAGTCAGTGGTATGATGTATTTAATATACTGCAAGAGAAAAACTTCCAGCGAAGAATCTTATATCTGGCAAGATTGTCTTTCAAAAATGAGGGTGAGTTTAGAATATTCATAGATAAACAGAAACTGAGAGACTTTGTAATGAAGAGACTGGCTTTGCAGGAAATACTAAAAGGTGTGCTGAAGTCTGAAAAGAAAAGACAGGAGAGAGAGGCTTGGAAGAGAGTCTAGAAATGACTTTTAGTAAAAGTAACTAAAAGTCTCAAAAGAGTGGTGAAAATAAAATATGACAGATAAAACCCAAAGGTCAAAATGGGTGAAATAAGAACCTCCTTTACAGTAATGACATTGAATGCTAATGGATTAAACTCCTCAATCAAAAGACACAGACTGGCAGCATGGATGAAACTATGATCCACCTATATGCTGTCTGCAAGAGATTCACGTTAGACCCCAGGAGACCAATAGATTGAAAGTGAAAGGCTGGTAAAAGATATTCCATGCATACAGTAACCAAAAAAACAAAACAAACAAACAAAAACAAAACAAAACAAAATTCGGAGTAGCTATACTTATATCAGGTGAAATAGACTTTAAAAGATACTAGCAATGCACAATCTGAGGAGGAAGTCAGGAAGAAAATTCCATTTACAATAGCGACTAAAAGAATCAAATATTTAGGAATAAACTTAACCACCAATGTAAAGCACTTGTATTCAGAAAACTACAATGCATTTTTAAAAGAAATTTTAAAAAGACCTAAATAATTGGAAGAATATTCCATGCTCATGGATTGGAAGACTAAATATCATTAAGATGTCAATTCTACCCAAATTGATATACAGATTCAATACAATTCCGATAAAAATTCCATCAGCATTTTTTAAATAGAAAATGGAAAACATGACTATCAAATTTATCTGGAAGGGCAAGGGGTTCTGAATAGCCAGAAACATCTTAAAAAGGAAAAGCGAAGTTGGAGGACTCTCACTTCTGGACTTTAAATCCAAGAAGCATTTAAATTTAAACACCATGGTACTGGCATAAAGACAGACACGTAGATCAATGGAACTGAATTGATGGTTCAGAAACAGACCCTAACATCTATGGTCAAGTGATTTTTGACAAGCCAGTCAAACCCACCCAGCGTGGGCAGAACAGTCCATTCAACAAATGTTGCTGAAAGAACTGGATATCCACAGCCAAAAGAAAGAAAGAGGACCCCCTATCTCACACCTTATACAAAAATTAACTCAAAATGGATCAAAGACCTAAATATAAAGGCTACAACCATAAAGCTCGTAGAAGAAAATGTAGGAAAACATCTTCAAGACCTGGTGTTAGGTGGTGCATTCTTAAAGGAGATAAGAGGAGGGCTGAGATGGACTACTGATGCTTAATGTATGTAGAAGTTTTAATTAACTTTACTGTAAAAGTGTGGAAATGTATAGAGTTGATGGTAACACATTATTGTGAGTAACAGCTGGTTTATAAACGGGACTGTGGCAGCAAAGGGTAATCTAGGGATGTAAATGTCAACGGAAAGAAAGCTAGAGAATAATCTGGGGACTGAATAACACAGTAAAACCAGAGTTGGATGAGAATTGTGGATGATGGTACAGATGCAAGAATGTCCTTTGTGAGCTAGAGCAGATGTACATCACTATTGCATGGTGGTGGAAATGTGGAGAAGCATGGGAAAAACACAACTAGAGTGAACTACAGAATGTGGTTAACAGAAATAATGTAATATTCACGCATCTATGCCAAAGATGTACTGTGTTGATAATGGGGAAGTATAGAAAAAGTGTGCCAAATGTACACTATGGACCTAGTATGAGTCTGATGTTATTATCTCATAATCTGTAACAAATGTTGCACCATGATGCAGTGAGTTCATAGAGGAGTGCTGTGTGGGAATTTTGCAATGTGCATGATTGTTTTGTAAGTTTACAACTTCTGTCATAAAAATATATTTAAAAAATAATAAGGTGGGTTGGGGAAAAAACAACAAATATAAGTTATTGACTATAGTAAGTAAGATTTTGATGATATTCTTTCATAATTTGTAACAAATATCTCACAACAATACAAGGTGTTGGTGATGAGTTGATGTATGGGACCACTGTATGAAGTTATGAATGTTTGCTTTGTAAGTTCACAACTTTTACTATACACTTATTGTTTATGTATGTTCATGTATAAATAAAATAAAAAATAGTAATAATAATAGGGTGGGTTGGGGGAAAAATACACTAAATGTAAGATACTTGGTTAGTAGTAATATTTTGAGGATGCTCTTTAATCATTAGTAAAAAATGTTTCACAACATGCAAGGTATTGGTGGTAGAGTGATGTATGAGAGCCCTGTATGATGTTATATATGTTTGTTTTGTAAGTTCACAACTATTACTATACACTAATTGTTTATGTACATGGATGAGTGATATACTTCAATAAAATTTTTTTAAAAACATGATTAAAAAAAAATTTGCTCCTGTTATTTGCCTAGCAGATTCACATTTTTTGGCATTGAACATGAAATTAAAAGTGCCTCAAGGAAAGTTCAGTCATGCCTTTAAAAATAAGATTAAATAATCATCCAAGAAAAATAATAGTATAGTCTATTGATAAAATATCAATAACATAGATGCTTAAATAAGCTGTTTGTATTCCTTAAGCTTTGAAAGTTTTTTGTATTAAATAATGCTTTATATAAGTAAGTATTGATTGGAACTTTGAAATTAGTTTATGGTTGTGAATTTAATAGCTTAATAAATTAATAATTAATAGTATGATGGATTTGACATATAAGTCAAGAACCACCTCTTCTTTCTCCACCTCTTTTTCTGTCTCCCAATGTAACAGATATAAATTATGCAGTACTTTGAGTACTTTCTATAGAAAGATCCACTGTAATATTACAATAACTAATCCTAGATAATAGAAGCAGACATCTGTGGTTAGTTCTAAATCCCTACCCCAACATCAAAAAAAAAAAGAAAAAAGAGAGAAAAAGCTGTAACTTCTATTCTATGCAGAGATGAACAAAATCAATTCAGCTCATAGAAAGTATTCAGAATTTCAGAATTTTGTGCATTCCTAAGAAGCCTAAAGTTTGCAGCCGATGTAAAACTCTGAGACTAGAAGAAAGTTTGCGATTTTTTTCTGTAACTTTCTGAAAGGTTATTAATAGTTAACTTTTATTTATTAAATTTAAATACACTATCTTACATAGTCAAATGAAATATCAGGCAGTAACAAATCAATTATATAGAATAAGAACGGGTGCTCCAATTCAATAAAATTCATTAATATCTTCTTATTAAAACTTTTCATTTATCATCATCATTAAATAAATAGCCAATAAATATTGAAATCCTACTATGTCTGTCCACCGTGCTAGCCCCGCATATGTATTATCTTACTTAACTAAAGAGGTATCAATTTTCAAAGGATTGGAAAACAAGTACCCATGACACTGAAACTACATTTGGCATCGTGCTTTCCTTTTTCATTAGATATTTTCAAATCTTTCATTGATATAGTGCTTTAGGAGAAGGTTTTGGATTAAGTTTGTACTGACCCTTGCCACACTGAAGATTTGTTTGTTAAAAAAAAAAAAAGGCTTTATATCATTTTGTCACCTATCTCTTTCTCACAAAAGCACACAGAAGTATATGTAACATAAAATCCAATCATCAGGGCATTGTGTTTCTTTTCAATAACATATATTCTTATAGTAGAACATTTTCACCCTACAACAGATCTTCTCAATCACAGTGCTTATACAGAAATGATGAAAAATTAGTCCACCTAAAGTTTTAGTAAGACCAAGGATTTTTTCAAAAATAAAATATATACTTTGCTTGTTTCTTTAAATTTCGACAGTGACAATCTCCTTTAAAAAAAAAAAAGCTGCACCATTTTGGTATTCCTTTACTTTTATCTTTAAATGAACCAGGATTCCACATTAAATCAGAAATCATTTTAATACTATAATTTTCATATTATGCCATTTTTACAAGAACACATCTGTTATTCCTCATTCTCAAGTTCTGGAATCAATTCTTCTTTGGGTGGGAG
>JAQZBX010025185.1:18838-29799 GCA_029593785.1 Cabassous unicinctus | reverse complement strand
ACAAAAAGAAAAAGAAAAACAACATATGACATACATAAACCCAAAGAAAATATGGCTGATGTAAGAAATTCACTGAGAATAATAACATTGAATGTTAATGGATTAAACTCACCAGTCAAGAGACACAGATTGGCAGAATGGATAAGGAAATATGATCTATCTATATGCTGTCTACAGGAAACCTGCCTTAGACCTAGAGATCCAGGGAGACTGAAAGAGAATGTCTGGAAAAATTTTTTACGAGCAAACAATAACCAAAAAAGGGCAGGAGTAGCTATCCTAATATTGGACAAAATAAACTTCAAATGCAAAACTATTGTAACAGACAAAAATAGACCCAATATCTTAGTAAAAGGGGTAAACTTTCAAGAAGAGAGAACACTCATAAACATTTATGTACCTAATCAAGGTGCCACAAAATACATGAAGCAAACATTGAAAAAGCTAATTGGAGAAATAAATGCCTCTAAAACTGCAGTGGAGGACTTTAATACACCATTATCACCATTAGACAGAACATCTAGACAGAGAATAAAAGAAACAAAGACTCTGAGTAATACATTAGAGGACCAGGAACTAGTAGACATATATAGAATGCTACACCCAAATACAGCGGAAAATACATTCTTGTCAAGTGCACATGGATCATACTCCAAGAAAGACCACATGCTAGGCCACAGAACAACTCTTAATGAATTCAGAAAGACTGAGATTATACAATGTAATTTCTCTGACCACAATGGAATGAAATTGGAAATCACTAAGGACCAGAGAACCAGATTAGGTACAAACATATGGAAGTTAAAAAACACACTCTTAGACAAAGAGTGGGTCAAGGAGGAAATATCAAAAGAAATGAGTAGCTACCTTGAAATGAATGAAAATGACAACACAACCTATCAAAACCTATGAAACCACCAAAGCTGTACTTGGAGTGAAATTCATAGCCATAAATGCATATATTAAAAAAAGAAGAAAAATCCAAAATTGAAGACCTAATGGCACACCTGGAAGAATTGGAAAAACAAAAACAAACTAACACCAAAGGAAATAGAAAGTAGGAAATAACAAAGATTGTAGCAGAACTAAATGAAATAGAAAATAGGAAAGCCCTAGGAAAAATAAACTAAACCAAAACCAGTTCTTCAAGAAGATTAATAAAATTGACAAATCCTTAGCCAGACTAATGAAGAAAAAGAGAGAGCAGATGCAAATATATAAAATAAGGAATGAGGACAGGGATATCACTACTGACCCCACAGAAATAAAGAGAATCATAAGAGGAAACTTTGAAAAATTATATTCCAAGATGAATGATAATTTAGAGGAAAGGGACAAATTCCTAGAAACTCAGAAGCAGTCTACATTGATGAAAGAAGAAATTGATGAACTCAATAGTCTAATTACAAGTAAAGAGACTCCATCATCAAAAACTTCCCAACGAAGAAGAGTCCAGAACCAGAAGACTTCACAGCTGAATTTTACCAAACATTCTGGAAAGAGCTAACACCAATCTTGATTAAGCTCTTCCAAAAAATAGAAGTAGAAGGAACATTGCCTAACTCATTCTATGATGCCAATATTACACTAATAACAAAGCCAAACAAAGATACAATAAGAAAAGAAAATTACAGACCAATTCCTCTAATTAGCCTAGATGCTAAAATCCTCAACAAAATATTCACTAATCACATTCAACAATGTATCAAAAGAAATATACACCATGATCATCCTGGTATGCAAGGATGGTTCAACATAAGAAAATCAATCAATATAATACACCACATAAACAGATTGAAAGAAAGAAATTGCATGATCATCTCTATAGATGCAGAAAAAGCATCCTTCAAAATACAGCATTTTCCTGATAAAAACACAGCAGAAGATAAGAATAGAGGGAAACTTTCTGAACATGATAAAGGCTTTATATGAAAAACCCAAAGCTAATATGATCTTCAATGGTGAAATCCTACAAGCCTTCCTTCTGAGATTGGGAACAAGACAAGGATGCCCACTATCACCACTCCTATGTAACATTCTTTTAGAAGAATTTGCTCAAGCACTGATGCAAGCAAAAGATATAAAAGGCATCTAAATTGGAAAAGTAGAAGTAAAAATCTCATTATTTGCAGATGACATGATCCTATATGTAGAAAGCACTGAGAAAACTACAACAAAGCTTCTAGAACTTATAAAGGACTTCAGTAACATCACAGGCTATAAGATTAAAGCTAAAAAATCAGTAGCATTTCAGTACACCTATAACGAGCAATCTGAGGAGGAAATCATGAAAAAAAATGCCATTTGCAATAGTAACTAAAAGAAACAAGTAACCAGGAATAAAGTTAAAGTGTAAAGGACTTATATACAGAAAACCACACAACACTGTTAAAGGAAATCAAAGAAGACTTTTTTAAAAAATGGAAGAATATTCCCTGTTCATGGATAGGAAGACTAAACATCATCCAGATGTCTATCCTACGCAAACTAATCTACAGATTTAATGCAATCCCAATAAAAATCAACACTGTATTTTTTAAGGAATTGGAAAAACCAACTACAGCATTTATTTAAAAGGGTAAAAGGACCTGAGTTGCCAAAGACATATTGAAAAAGAAAAATGAAGGTGAAAGTATCATACTACCTGACTTTAAAACATACTGCACAGCTACTGTGGTCAAAAGCTCATGGTATTGGCACAATGATAGACATATTGACTAATGAAACCAAATTGAGACTTCTGATATAAATCCTCATATATACAGTCATCTGATATTTGACAAGGCCACCAAGCCCAATCAACTGCGAGTGAATGGCCTCTTCAACAAGTGGTGCTTGGAGAACTGGATGTCCATATCCAAAAGAATGAAAGAGGAACACCATCTCATACCTTATATAAAAATCAACTCAAGATGGATCAAAGATAAATATAAGAGCCAAGACCACAAAGACCTTGGAAGATAATTTAGGGAAACATCTACAGGACCTTGTAATAGGAAATGGTTTCATGAACTTCACCCCCAAAGCACAAGCAGAAAAAGAAAAAATAGATAAATGTTATCTCCTCAAAATTAAAAAGTTTTGCACCTCAAAGGACATTATCAAGAAAATAAAAAGGCAGCCTACCCAATGGGAGAAAATATTTGGCAAACATTTATCTGATAGGAGCCTAATATCCTGCATATATAAAGAAATCCTACACCTCAAAAATAAAAAAAAACAACAATCCATTTAAAAAATGGGCAATTGACCTGAAAAGGTACTTCTTCAAGGAAGAAATACAAATGGCTAAAAAGCACACGAAAAAATGCTCGACATCGCTAGCTATTAGAGAAATGCAAATCAAAACTACGAGATACCATCTTACACCCATTAGAATGGCAACTATTGAAAAAACAGCAGACTATAAGTGTTGGAGAGGATGTGAAGGAATAAGAACTCTCATCCACTGCTGGTGGGATTGTGGAGTGATCCAGCCACTGTGGAGCACAGTTTGGTGGTTTCTCAGAAAACTAGCTATTGATCTTCCATATGATCCAGATATTCCACTGCTGTGTATATACCCAGAAGAATTGAAAGCAAAATATGGGCAGATATATGCACACCAATGTTCATAGCAGCATTGTTCACTATTGCCAAAAGTTGGAATCAGCCTATGTGCTCAACAACAGATCAACAGATAAACAAAATGTGGTACATATATACAATGGAATATTACTCAGGTGTAAGAGTAAAGAAAGTGCTAACACACGGGATAACATGGATGAATCTGGAAGACCTTATGTTGGGTGAAGCAAGCCAGGCATTGAAGGATGAACAGTACATGACCTCAGAGATATGAATTAAGGAAATTGAGCAACCCCCAAGAACTACTGTCTAAAAGATAGTTTTACATGAAGAGAAAGAGAAGAGAAAGTTGTGAGTCATCACCCATATGGATGTAATCTATGGTAAAGTGATAGAATGCAATTGTGTATTGAAGGAATAGGACAGGTGGGTTGTGATATTTTGGGGTTTGGTGGTACAGGGTTGACAGGTAGGTAGATTGGGAAGGGTGGGTTAGAATACCCAGGATACTGGAGGGATAGAGAGCATGCAAAAACTTGGGATTTGTGGGTATGAGGTTGAAAGTACAGAGGTGGGAATGCTCTTATGGAAATATGACAAGGGTGTTGGCTGGGGGGGCATTCGGGACAGTGCGCATCTGGTGCAGGTTTCTAGGGAGTGTGTGTGAGTGTTCATCCTGTCATAATATGTTGTATCAGTGGGTGGAAACCCACACAGTGAGTGAGAAGGAGATGGCCTCCTATCTTTGGGAGGACTGATTCACTCAGAAATAGACAGGTGGGCATCTCTTAAGAGCAAGGGCAGTTCTTAATAGAGGAGGATAAACCAGTGTGTCAAGACCTCTTGTTGGGTGTAACTATGAATCTTGTCATCAAATGAGTCAAGCCAGGGGGTCGTAGTGGGCCATGGTGGGATGAGGATGGAGGAACAGAATAGATCAGACAGGGAGTATTTAGTGGTGAGTGGAAATGTTTTTCATTACCTTACAGTGATGGACACAGGACATAGTAAATATCATCAAAATTTATAAAAGTGTACAGTCTAAAATGTAAACCATACTGTAAACCATTGACAATGTTTATTAGCTATGTTTCACTATCTATATCTCAGTTATAACAATTTTACCATCCACATACCAAAAGATTTTAATATGGGGTGTTAAAGGGGGAGGAGTTTGGGTATATGGGAGTCTCCTGCATTCTGTGTGTGACTCTGCTGTGAGTAAAACTTCTTTGAAAATTAAATAAAATATAGTGAGACAGTGGGGAATGAGAGGAGGAAGCAGCCATGGTACAGACTGGACACCAGATACTGCAGTGATAAAAGGCAAAATGCCAAAAAAAATTTTTTTTTAAATTTTCCCCATATTTTGAATAACCCATTCCTTTAGTTTTATTTTAATTTTAGTTTTATTTTAAGTTTTCATATATTTTATCTCTTACATTTAAACTTATTATTATGTCATTTTCCTATTAAATATATTTGGCTATTTTATTTGCTTCATCTTTAAAGAAGCTTTGGATCACAGAAAGGTTATAACTGGGGTGGAAGAGGATCGTTGGTGGGGGTTGTCAGAAATGGAGGGTGCATGGGAGGAAGTTCACATGAAAATACATAAAAGGTGTATCAAATTGTTCAAATGCTCACAGGGTGTGGAAACTGTTGGTGGAGAATCACTCAATAAATGAGAGAATACTGAATTCCCATCCTGGAGAGCTCTGCCACATTCTTCTCCAAGGGAGCATCAACCATCCCTGAAGTGCAGGGGCAGTGTCTGGCAAAGGAGGATGATTCACTGATAGGCATTTGTTATTGATGCCTAGTCTTATGAGTCTTTGCTTCTGAAATTGAAACTTAGCCTATTGTTATTGGGTGCCTTAGGGTTGCCTCCTGAGTGCCTCCTTGTTGCTCAAATGTGGTTTATCTCTAAGCCAAACTCAGCATATTAATGCATTACTTTCCACCCAGTATGGTACATGACCCTGGGGATGAACCTCCCTGGCAACAGGGGATTACTACCAAGTGCCAGTGGGCAATATGACTGGAAAATGACCTCAAATAAAGGGGGGAAATGGTAAAGACAAATGAGTTCATACGGCTAAGAGACTTCAAAGTGAGTCAGGAGGTCATCCCAGAGGTAACGCTTATGCACATCTCAGTAGGACCTCATAGGCTTCCAATGTGGATATCACACCAAATAGAGGGGCTCCTGAAGGCTCTGGAGACACCCAGGTCCTATATCAGGGTGCCTAGCTCCAGAGTGTGGTGCCTTATCAGTGGGCCTTACTTTGGAATCTGTGATCCTGAGAGTGACAGAGTTGGACTCAAATATGTCTACCCTGCACATGGTCCATCTGTCCCTTCTCTTCATCCTATATGTGGTGCTGGAGTTTGTATTTATACTTACAGAGACTGGAGTCTTTGGGCTGTCCATGTGCCAGCTGGGACCAGAATCTCAGTGCAGCTGCAACTCCTACTCTACAGCTCATTTGATTCACCCAGGACACCTGGTGGGGTGATGATGATGGACAACAGCCATACCAGGGAAATGGAGAGAGTCTGCAGCTGCAGACAGGTAATCCCATCCATCTTATCCATGGGATATATGCCCCCTCTCACTTGAAGGTTGGGTGGACATCACAATCCCAGACTCCTCAATATGGGGTGAAGAGGTATGGACTAGAATAGACTTACTGGTATTCTGTTATACACATATTGTGATTCAAGCAATGAAAGAAATTACAACATTAATATGGAACCAGTGGCCACTGAACAGTTTGGGGCCAAGGAGAGGGAAAAGCAGTTTTAATACAGTGGCTTTTTTTGGGACTTGGGAATTATCATTAGTGACATTGCAATGACAGATATAGGCTATTTTATATCATCATGTAACATGAAGAAAGGTGGAGGAGACAGTGCTGTCTACAATGTGAATTATGGTCCATGCTTAGTGGCAAATCCCCAGAATGTGTATATCTATTGCAGGTGATGTGCCACACTAAGGAAAGATGTTTATGTGGGAGGTTGTGGGAGGTGTGGGAGGTGGGCCATATGAGAATTCCTATAACTTTTGTGTTACATTATGTAATTTATCTTTTAAAAAATAAAAAAAATATTAAAGAAAATCACTTAACCATAGATGTGAGGGTCTGTTTTTTAACTATCAATTTGGTTCCATTGATCTATGTGTCTGTATTTATGCCAGGATCATGCTGTTTTTATCACTGTGGCTAGGTAATATGACAAAGTCTGGAAATGAGAGTCTTTCAACTTTGCTTTTTCCTTTTTAAGATGTTTCTGGCTAGTCAGGATCCCTTACCTTTCCAAATAAATTTGACAATCATGTTCTACATTTATTTTTAAAATGCTGGTGGAATTTTTATCTGGATTGCATTGAATCCTTATATCAACTTGAGTAGAATTGACATCTTAATGATACTGAGTCTTTCAATCCATGAGCATGGAATATTTTTCCAATTATTTAGGTTTTTTTTTTTTATTTCTTTTAACAATGAGTTATAATTTCCTGAGTACAAGTACTTCAAATCATTGGTTATGTTTATTCCTGAAGATTTGGGTTTTATCTGTCATATTTTACTTTCACCACTCTTTTGACATTTTGTTACTTTTATTGATATAATCATCATTCCTAGACTCTCTTCCAGACCTCTCTCTGTCTTTTCTTTTCAGGCTGTAGCACACCCTTTAGTATTTTCTGCAAAACAGGTCTCTTGGTTACAGACTCTATCAGTTTCTGTTTATCTGTGAATATTCTAAAATCACCTTCATTTTTGAAAGACAATCTTACTGGATATAAGATTCTTGGCTGGAAGTTTTTCTCTTGCAGTATGTTAAATATATCATACCACTGTCTTCTTGCCTCCATGGTTTCTGATGAGAGATTGGCACTTAATCTTATTGGGTATCCCTTCTATGTTATGCATTGCTTTTCTCTTCCTGTTCTCTGAATTCTCGCTTTGTCTTTGGCATTTGACATTCTGATTAGTATGTCTTGGAGTTGGTCTATTCAGATTTTTTTGGATGGGAGTACATTGTGCTTCTTGGACATGGATAACTATGTCCTTCAATAAGCTTGGGAAATTTTCTGCCATTATTTCTTCAAATATTCCTTCTACCCCTTTTCCCTTCTCTTATTCTGGGACACCCATGGTATGTATGTTTGCAAGTCTCTTGCTATCTTTTAGTTCCCTGAGACCTTGTTCAAGTTTTCCCAATCTTTTCTTCATCTGTTCTTTTGTATGTCCACTTTCAGAGGCCATTTCTTCAAGCTTACCAATTCTTTCTTCTGCCTCCTCAAATCTGCTATTATATGATTCCAGTGTATTTTTAATTTCCTTTATTGCACATTTTATTCCCATAAGATCTGCCATTTTTTTATGAATGCTTTTAAATTCTTCTTTGTGCTCATCCAATATCTACTTAATATCCTTAATTTCTTTGACTGTTTCATTGAATCTATTAAGGAGATTTGTTTGAACATCTATGATTACTTGTCTCAACTCCTTTAAGTCATCTGGAGGCTTATCTTGTTCCTTTAACTGGGCCATATCTTTCTGTTTCTTGCTGTGGATTGTAATTTTTTGTTGGTGTCTTGGCATCTGCCTTATTAAAGTATTTATTCTGAGTGCAGTTTTTCTCTTTAGTTTAGGGCTTCCTGCCCTTTCTCCCATGCTGGCTGTGTAGTAGGAGCCAAGGATGTAGTTGGTGTATAAGCTGTGGAGGCTCAAGCTACCCTCTTTGCCCCAAGGACCAATGAAGCTTCTCCCCACTTTCTCCTTTGCCAGGAGTAGGGACAGAGCCACAGCTGTGTGGAATAATCCAAGTCATGCAGGCTTAGACTGTACTTGCCCAGAGAGACAATATAAAGAGCTAACAAGTTCAAGTTCTGATATCAATATTAATTATATTTAATATCATGTGTTGTGAATAAGTGTAAATTATAATGTTCAATGAATATTATTCATTGGTACTGACAGGGACTTTGTAGAGCATTTTATCCCTTATTCCCTCCAGCTATGGTTTGTTTTCCTGAAACTAGAAAACATGTTAACATTGTTCATACCAAAATTCTTAGATTTCCTGAATTCTGGTAGATTTTGGCACTATAACCAAAGGATAGTATTTTTCCAACTGGTTTTAGAACCTTGTAGAAGTACAACCAGCAATAACATTTCTAGTGTTTATCTTTGTCTGCTGAACTCATCAAGATATACCAATAATAAGGATGTTTAAAAAAATGAAATCCCTTCACAGTAATTTTTGACTTATGATTCCAAAAACAAACAAAATTACAGTCATAAGTGATAGACAAACAGTTTGGAAATAAGAATATTAGTGACGGAAATCAGAACATCAATATCATTTTCGTTATAGTGAAATAGGGAATTCAGCCAAATGCCCATCAGAAAAGTTAGTGATTATCAAAATTTTGATCCTTCCATAAGGTGGGACAATAATTGTTAACCAAAACTGATATAGTTCAGTATAGGATTTCATGGAGCTTTTGCCACAAAATAATACTATAATGACCTAAAATTTATAAATCAATCTGCTATAAAATAGTATATGTAAATATTATATTTCATGCATTGATTCATGCTATTACAAAATATTATATATAAATATGTATGTATAACTGATTAAATGCTATCTGAAATATGTGCCATATATAAATTCATAGTCAAAAGAATTCATAAACATATACATGCACTTCCACTTTAAAACAGTATATATTAAAATTTTTATGATTAAAAGCTCTTTATTGGAAAAAAAAGAAAAAACACAAAACTCTTAAAAATTAACAACCACAAATAAAAATAAAATTAGGGGGAAAAAAACACTATCAGCAATGACTAAAACTCTGGCATATTGAAAGAGCCAAAACTGGAGCTTAGATAGTGTAATTAAAAACAATATACATTCATGTGAAGGATATTTGATTTGTTCACAGAAGCACTGTAGTAGGAAAAAGTAGCAACTTCTTTCAAATAATATCCTGAACCCTGAAAATCATGATTCCACAAACATTCCCTGGTTTTGTTAAAGACAGGGCAGAGTGAGAAGCCCAAGGAAAGTAGAAAATGTTTCTTAAAATATTATTATTTGAATCACAAAGCAAAATTAGACCTAAAAGATTTCCAGACTATTATTTTGTAAGAATGGGAAGAAAAATTTTCCTTTAATAAAGCTAAAATACATAGCAATGATCATGTATTAAATTTTAAAGAATTTTCCTTAAATGTGCAAGTGACTTTAAGTCAGTGTCTAAACTAACTACGAAATTCTAAGAAATGCCCACAAACAAAAGAAAATACAAGATCTAGGATTTACATAAATATTGCCCTTCCACACAAAGTGAGAAGAGCAAATTTGAGATAAAAATTTACTGCAGATTAGGAAGTTGTGTTTTCTGGCATTATGTAACTAATACTAAAAACATACAACTGGTACCAGATTATTTTAATGTGAAAAGATACCAGGAAATATCAGAAATTTATAAGTAAATATTCATCTTCATTTCTTAAACATACTCACAGCCAGCAAAATTCAGAATAACTGATGCTTCTGGTGAAGAAAACTTAGTTTTCATGGCTTTTAAAAGATTTCTTGTTAAGAGTAGAGATTTTTTACATTTGGTTCCTTTTCTTCTGGGGACTCAAACTGTTGGCCATTGTATACATGTGTATCTCAGATGTCCACTGGTTATATTATTAGCATCCTTTCTGGTCTCTTGAGGGTGGACTTTACCATGGAGCCACAAGCTCTTTGAAATGGTTCATCAGTACGTTACTGTAATTTTCACTTCATTAAGATGTAATTCTCTTTATAAATAAAACAATTTTAAAATTTTATGTTCTCTAAAACATAAATATCATGGGGCAAAGGCACAACATAAAAAATAAGTGGAATTGCAGGAGTCAAAGAAATGTGTTCCAATCACATATTTGCTCCTCAGACAAGTAATCAAATATTCTAATATGAATCAGCTGGCTCTTTTTCTTTCTTGAGAAAAAGAAATGATCAAATATGCTCTACTTAGGTTACTGGGTTATTATTAAATTCATATACTTTACTATATGACATCATATTCTGGAAAATTTAACAGTCACACACATTAAAGTTCTGAGAGATTATATACACAATATTTATATATTAAATTAATTTTATGATGCACTTCTTATGCCCTATTTATATAAAAAATACATGCTTTCATTCTATCTCAGAATTCAGTGGGGACCATAGCTGCAGATCATACCTTATTATTCATCAGTAGCTTCCATTCCCTTAAAACAGTAGTAAATTCATAACACCATGTGGAAATTACAAATTTATTACACAAAGATTTATTGGCTTCTTTTTTTTTTTTTTTTTTT
>JAQZBX010025185.1:0-18738 GCA_029593785.1 Cabassous unicinctus | reverse complement strand
CATGCCTTTGTTGAAGGTCCTGGTAGAACAACATTAGAGTGTCTTTAGATACAAAATGGAGGCTATTACCATGTAAAAAGAGAACAAAACTGTATAATAAGAGAACTAAAGAAATTCAAAATCTGACCAGGCAATCAATGGATGAATGGAGGGAGGGCTGCAGATACAAAGTGAAAATAAAAATGATTAAATGTAATCTAAGTTAATGTCAAATGCTGTAAACTGACTCCTTCATAATGTATGAAGTTGCTGTTGAAACAACTACAAGGGATCAGTATCAAAGACAAGAAGAAAATACTATACGCTAGCCAAAAATTTCTTGAATGGTATAGGATTTTAGCAGAGATAGAATATTTAACTTCCTTGAGATGGCATAATTGTTTCCTAAATGAGTATTTTTTATACCAAGGAGATTAAAATTAAATATAGGGAAAACAGAATTAATGCACTCATAAAACACTTATGATGCATTAGAGAATATGGTAGATTAGATGTTAGATTTTCCATCCTTTACTCATAATTTTAAAATGGAAGAACTTTTGTAATTTTACTTTTGCTGTGCATGTTTTAATCATGTAAAGAATGATTTGTTACATAAAAAATATACGGGATACCCATATGCCCCATCCCTTCCCTCTCCCATATTTTCCCACATTAACATCTTTCATTAGTACAGTACATTTGTCACAATTGATGAGCACGTATTGAAGCATTGTGACTAACATTTATGTAATCTAAAGTTTCTTTAAAAATAAAAATAATTTAAAAAATAATTTGTGATTCATTAATGATTGAAAATTGAAACCTTTAAGTGGAATTACCAGTACTCCATTCTTTGAATATGCCTTGCATTTCCAACTTCTGGACCTATGCCTGGTATCTCTACTACCTAACCCATTCCCAAGAACCATCACAAACTTTCTTTAACAATTTCTAATGGATACTGGTCATATTCTACCTAATTGTACAAGACATTTACCCAATTCTTTTAGTCAGTTTCTTGCTATGCCTTCTGTAGTAGTGCTTAACAGAATGTCAGACATATTGAACTGTATAATAACTATTAGTTGAACAAGTGAATATCATTTTTTATATTTTTCTACTCATTACTTTTATAGATTTATGTAGAAATAAATAATGCTTTTAAAAATTAGAAAATATAAAAAAGGATAGATTAAATTATTTGTGTACCTGTGAATAATTAAATATTATGAATATATGTAAATAAGTGATTTGAATTCCAGAAAAAAATCAAGGAAAATTCTGCAATGCAAGCAGAATATCAACAATATCCTGTACATGGATGCCAGCTCCCCAAACCAGATGGTCAGTGTAGGCCAAATGGTGGTCAACATAATTTCTGTGAAGATTATATGAAATAATATTGTTAATATAGAAAACCAAGAGAATCAGGTTTTTCCTGAGAAATTATGGGAAGTAAGTACTAATTTATCCAAGATTGATTCCTTATAGTCGGCCTCCTTGCTAAACTGTGAGAAAACCTGCTGCAGATCGATACAAAGGCAATAATCCCTGGTTAAGTGCTGAAGTGATGAGTCAGATCACAGGTTCTGATGTCATAAAATTTCAACCTTATCAATTGGAATCCTGATCAGGCCCCTGCCCACAGTCATATATTTGCAACTATAAGGCTTGGACCACAAGTTCTTCCTCTTGATCATGGTGAATCTGGTACTTTCCAACTGATAAATGTTAAGGTACAAAATAATGCTATAGAACAGGTTCTACCACATGATACTCCAATTATATCTAATCCCACTGTCCACCAGGGAGGGACTTGTGCTTCTCTAATCACAGAATATAAAAGCTTCACAGTCCAAGGATTAAGATCCCTATCCCAAATAATGATTCCCAGCTATGCCAGATTGCTATGTGATGGTCAAAGGGGGAAATGTGTAACTAATTATTTGCTTCTATCTCTGTGAAATTTCTCCACACCCCCAAAAAACTTGTCTTAATGTTATTAAATCATTCATTATTGTTAGATAAGGTGGTTTCATGAGGAGATTGTTTGGCTGGGCATCTACAATGCCCTTCTAAAAGCAAGTCAAGGGACTAGAGACTCCCCCTGCCACCAGGGCATGGAAAAGGTCTTTCAAATACTGGGATGGTGGATTACCAAATGATAATGGGGGCTAGACATAAAAAGTCCAATGATTCTGAATACTATATTCCCAATGGAAACTATGCCCATGAGATAAGATCACCTGGGATTGTTTCATGGCTATTAATAATGGCTTTGGGTGAATTGCCTAAGGGGAGACCCCTGAGGGGAAGAATCATCACCACTGATGATAATTTGCTATGTAAACCATACTCTTTGCAAAAACAATCAGGTCCATGTTGAATGTCAATAATACCCTGAAAATGACATTATGTCATTTCTACAGTCATTTTATCAAATGCATCAAATCAAATTATCTGAATGGATTTTAACTAGAGGCGTATCTTCTAACTTACTGGTTCAAAACATGGTTTACTTTAATGAATGAGGATTATATGGAATACTCAATTTGTTTAGGGACTGTTAAGGCTAGTGGAAATCAGGTAGCTTTCACAAGAACATATTCAGGAAGTAGAAGATTAATCCCAAAGTAGTGAGGGTTTTGTAAAAATTAGTCCATTCTCAGCTTTTTGAATATGCAGATGGGGAAAATGTGACCCATGATGATATGCCCTTATGAAAAGTGCACTCTATTATCTTATCTAATGAGCGCTGAACAAGCAGGCTACTTCCTTTGCCTTCTTCACGCAACTGTGGAATATGACTGAGATGTCAAGGCATTGCTAGAGAGCAGCATGTTCTGCTTAAATGAATGTAAGTGGGCAAGATTTCAAGTATTACCACAGCTTTACTTGTTGTTTATGATCCTAAATATACACAATTCTCTCCTACAACAGTGTCAGGATTATATTAGCCACCCTACTTAATTAAAATAGTATGGATCACTGACAAGTGGGGTATAAAGCATGCAAGCCACCATTTTAGATGAGAAGGGTGTATAGAATTAAGGGTTAACTTGTACAAAGTGAATTCCCTGATGGATCCCTTCTTGTAAACTTCTATGAAAACTAATGTCAAGAGGCAAATCAAGTTGAGTTTGCAGATTACATCATTTTATTTGGGACCCCAGAAGTTTTACTGCAGCAAGGAATCATGAACACATGTTCAATCTTCTAAGGTTGGCAAATGAGATTTGTAGCCATAAAAAGGAAATTAGTTTAACTCTTATTGATTGAAGAGGGGTTTGCCCATCTGTAGCAGTTTGATATTATTGATGAATTCCAAAAGGAAATATTGGATTATGTTTGTAAACTGTCTTTTCCTCTGGGCATATTAGTGTATTGGATTAAGAGGTTTTACTTTTACTTGATTAAATAATGATTAAGGCTTTCATTGGGTCACATCAGTAGGATGTTGCATCCCCAGCACCTTGGTGGGTGAGAACTCACAGAGAAACCACACCACAGAGGATGGAGGTTGGACTTTTAATGTTGGAGCCCAGGGAAGTAAGCATACAGAGGAGCTTGGTTGTAAGGAAGGATGGAAGGCCCCAGGAAAAGAGATGAGCCATTCACCTGATTTGTCTACAGCTGGTCTTCTGGAGAGACACAAGCCTGAGCCCAGAAAGAATCAAGACCCAGGAAGAGAGGAATCCAGGTAGCCTGAATTCCTGGCAGATGTCAGCAGCCATCTTGTTCCAACAAGTGGCAACAAACTTTGGTGTGGGGAAGTAACTTATACTTTATGACCTTGTGACTGAAAGCTTCAAATTATATCCTTTATAAAAGTCAACAGATTTCTGGTATAAATACCACTTATAAAAGTCAAAAGATTTCTCGTATTTTGCATCAGCACCCCTTTGGCTGACTAATACACCATCTTATATGTGGTTTTGGGCCAGGTGGGCTTTATTTTGTATTAGGTCAAATGTAACAAACTAGAAGCTTGATTGTCTACCTGTGCCAGATGCATTGGTGGGGATATCAAGTTAAAGACATATCAAAAGAAGCCCAAAAGGGAGCCCAAAGAAGGAGGGAACAGATTTTTATTTTACTCTGATGGGTCCCCAGGACTTTCTCTATAAAATTTTCTCCATCTGCCCCATTTTGGTCATTTCCTCAGTTATTAGGGCTTGATTAAAGAGTTTTGTCTTTCATTCACCACTAAAATCTCTCATATTTCATCACTGATTTCACCAGTTAGCTGAAGCTCAAGATTTTCATTGGCACATTCATGTTGGTACTGTGTCCATTGTTGTACCATGTGTAGATTTATGTGATTGCAAAGTAGCATTTAAGAGTTGAGAGAGAAATGAATGAGAGTTATTATCAATATTATGACTAAGAGGATAACAAGTGCCTCTTTCAGTATCTCTCAGAGCCATGGTTTTCATGACCCTAGAAGCCAACCAAAAAGGTAATCAGACCAAATAGATTTGGGAGGTGTGTAAGCTGATTTTGCTGCTTCCCTAGCATGGATTCTGCTGCCACTACCTCTTGGTAAACTTCCTTTTGACTATCATTATAAATACACAAGTAGTGCACATGCACATCCTTGGGAAGCCAGAATAGTCTAATTATAGTGATTGTGTAGACTCATTTTGTGAAAGTCCAATCTTTCATCAGTTATTGAGCTGATGGCCTGCCCTGGGATAGAGATAGATTTTCTAAATCTAAAGTTACATTTTCTAATACAATCTATAATCTTACAGTGTATCTTACATCACTGGAGAGCTTCACCAGTGCCAAGGTGAACAAAACCAAGAATAGAATACCCAGAATTTTAACTTGGGTTAATGATTTTTCCATGGTCTAGTTAGAACTCTCTCTAACCTGGAAATAGTCTCTTCATAAGTTTTGTTACTTATGATTTTACTGATAATTTACAAAACTTTATACAGATGTTGAGTAGATCAATCAACTAGGAGTTTCATTAGACAAATGTATTGCTTTGCTTTTTGACATTGGAATTTGAATAATTAAACTACTAGAAGACATAGATATTTCTCCACATTACTCTTGAAAATGAGTAAGTACATTTTTACTAACATAAAATGTGACAGCATAATTTTTTATTGATTAATTTCTGGATGGGTTCCTTCACATCTTTTTTCTTGAAGCTGTAGATCAGAGGGTTCAACATGGGGATGACCACTGTGCAAAAGATAGACATCACCTTGACCATGAACCATGAGCTTTTGTAGTTAGGATCACAGTAGAGAAATAAGATGGTTCCATGGAAGACGGTAATGGCAGTCAGCTGTAAGACACACATGGAAAACGTTACGTAGTCCCCCCTAGTCGATGTCATCTTCATGATAGTAATAAAAATGAAAACATAAGAAGTAAAAATGGTCATCAGCCTGCTTATTTCATTGAATGTGGCTAAAACTATAATGATCATCTGGCTAATGTAGGAGTCAGAACAGGACACAGCATGCTCACAGATAACATTACTTATGATATTATTTCTTCTGAAAGATAATTCCAATAGAAAGTAGGTAAGTACTAGGTAACACACTATACCCCAAGAGTATGAGAAAGTGACAAACATGCAACATAACTTCTGGGACATTACAACCATGTGGAGCAGAGGGTTACAAACTGCCACAAACTGGTCATTTGCCATCACTGCCAACATGAATATTTCTGTCACTGCACATAGGCATATAAAGAAGAACTGCATTATGCATGCTGTGAAAGATATGGTTCTGTCTTCCACAACCAGGCTTTCTAAGAGTTTGGGTGTAACTACCATGGAGTAATAGAAATCAAGAAAGGACAACTGGCTGAAGAAAAAGTACATAGGGGTGTGGAGTTTAGGATTGATCCTGATGTGACAATCATGCTGAGGTTCTCCAACACAGTGACTGTGCAGAGGATCAGGAAAATCAGGAAGAGGGGCAGCTGGAGGTCTGGGTATTCTGAGAACCCCAAGAGGATGAATGTGGCACCAGCACTCTGGTTTCCTTGGTTATTGTGAACAAAATAGGAAAATTGATTCAGCTTAGCAAAACTTAAATTAGCAGGATAAAATTAGGAAATGTGAAAGTTTTAGTCAGTCTTCATAAATAATGTTGTGGCTAACAGTTGGTTTTCTCTGTCACATCATTTCAAAAGTTAGAATTTATTAATAGCACAAGTTTACAGTGAGTACAATCTGTATCAGTGGATTTATGAAGGTAAACATTATGAGCAGAATCTACTATATTTAAAATAATCAGTCTCATTATCACCAGAGGCAGGTAGCTTCCAGAGAACAGCCAATCTGGATCTAACATTGATTGGAGTTTAGTGAAATAATACTTGCATTGGAAGAAATATACACCTTGAATATCCCTACCTCACCTCTTAAGCTAACAGACAATTAATTAGAACTTCTAAACAAATTTTAAAATGTTAACTACCCAGAAAAATGGTCCAATTACAATTTTCTTGGTTGTTCTATTTTCCTTTTCAGTTCTATCTTCATGGCTAGTAACCCAATACTCTCAATATAATCTAGAGCTAGTATAAAGAAGAAAACCAAACTGATTTACTCATGTTAAACTAATTTCAAAAAGTTTAAAAAGTCATTCTCCATTCAATAATACATCACTCATGAACAGGTACTCACTCCAAAATATGATTGTGATGGCAGTGTTAAAAATAGTTGAAGCAATAGTTGAACCAAAAGCTCTTATTTTTCCTAAATTGGCAAATTAAGATGGGTAATTGGAAAACAGTAAGAACTCTAGGAGTACTGGACATGATGTATAAGTTTCAGGTTGCAGCAAAAATACATTCTGCCATTCTGAATCAAGTTTAAGCTTTGCCAAGGACAAGTGTCAGGCTAAAGATCCATCACAAACAGGACCATAGCATTCCTGGTGCCACTAGGACAAGAACCTCAGGCATGAGCACTGTGTACCCATTAACGTGTGCAGTTGAATGGGATAATTTTGTGTATCTGATGTTCACAATCTTTCTCTTTAATGGGGGTCAAATGTGTAGAAAAGTGGAGTTGGCCCACACCAGAAGTGTGTGGAACTCCTGGAAGCTACGAGAAGCAGAGGTCAAATGAATGCCTGAATTCTCAGAGAAGACCATCCTCTAGATTTCAGGAAAACAACAGAAATGGGAATCCCAGACACTTTCTAAACCTGGTAACCCAACAAACACATTCTTTCTTCTATACTCACAGCCTTGTCCCTATAACTTTGGGATCACAAGAATTAATCTCATCATACCCTTTATATCTATCAGGTTAGTAATTCACTGAAGCCCAGAGATAATTGGATATCCTTCATCACCCATTTGATAATCTTAATATGAATCTGTTCCTCACTCTTTCTGACACATCCTCTACCTCCTTTCATCCACTGGTATTATTCGACCAGGATGGATGTCATTTGAAAAAAAGGAAGAATTCCTACATAACACCTTCATCCCTATCTTCATCAAAGTGGATATTTTGGCAGTTTGGCCAATACATGGACTTGTCTCCTGGAAAGATTATTGGAGCTCAATATTTTCATTCTAAAGTGAAAATGAAGCAATAAATTTATCAAATCACCTAATAAACACTTGAGTGACTCATTTACTGAAGATTCCTTAGCTAAGATGAATGTACTCCAGAAATGTTCTTACTTAATATTTAATTAATATAAATAGACCTGAATATATGAGCAGGAGTGTGCAGTGTATTTCATTGCTTGTTTCAAATAAATGGCATTTTTTAACAACCTGTTAAGAAACCCCAGGGAAAGCTGAGAAAGGGAGACCTAAGATTTGAATCCTGGTGTCAAACTGTTGCAAAAATATACTATTAAGGCTTTGGGAATGTGTACCCTAGAGAACATTATTCAAGTATTCCCTTGGAGGCCAAAATTCAAGTAATAAAATAAAAGGATGTCCTGTGAGAAATTTTGATTGTGTATTGTTTGTTCTAAAGTTCTGGGAAGGTAAGAACCATCAACTTTACTCCATTTCTTTTTTTTAAAAACACTGAGACACACTGAATAAAGAAATGTGAAAGGGAAATTTAATTATAAATCAGCAGTAGAGATAGTATTAACATTCTTTGTCATTTTTATTTTTTTCTTATAAAAGTATAGTTATATTCTAGGTATAGCTTAAACAATGTTATATTGTATAATTTCCTTTTTAGTTAACAATATGTAACAAACTTCATTTCCTATTCATATAATGGTTTCCTTAATAGAAAAAATTGCATTTACCTTCTATATATGGGCAATGCACTTTCAGATGTGTATATTTATTATTAAATCTGAAAAAAAAAAAAAAAAAGGTCTATATGTGTCCTAAGGAAATAAAGGTTTATTGAAAGGATAATATATTTATGAATTCTGGTAACTCTATTCATCATGCCTTAACAGATTCACATAAAAAATACTTGTGACTACATGCAAGTTTATTCCTAATTTGTAAATTTGGAACAATGTCCAAAATGCATTTCAGATCATTGAGCAGCTCTGCTCCAAACAGTGTTATAGGGAATGAGTCTTCTTCCAGCTCATTTCATCATCATCACAGGATTCTGGGGTTGAGGTTCTCTTCTGTAAGAGAAAATACAATTTAAGATCAATCACATAAATATGTATTCAGTGAAGGTAAACCCCATAGAGGAGGACCTCACATAGCACATAAGTGAAAACATAGAAAAGAGATAGAGTCATTAGATTCAAGAATATTGCACCTGAGGTGTTGCAGCAGACCAAATGAAACCCAAGCAGCACCCTGAGGGGGCAGATGAATGAAGTTTTATTATGTACAGGCCCAGGGGAGAGTCAAGTCTCCAAAAATCTGAGTGCCATGTCTTGATTTTCATAAGCTTATGTAGTAACTCTAAGCAGAACTCTAAGCAGGCAAATTCCTAAGCAAGCTGGCAGGCACGGTTACAAAAGCAAAAGGAGCAAGGTTAGCTTATCTTCCTAAAGCAGAGGGCTATTAGGGAGGAAAAGAGTCATTATCTGTTTAGAGTTGTAAATTCCTGTTGAAAGGGGCAGGCGGGGAGTGCTTATCTTCCTAAAGATGTGGATTCCAGGGAGAAAATGGGAGGAAGGGAGAAAAGGGATCAAGGGGCCTTATTTTCCTAAAGCTGTGGGTTTCTGCTGAGGGGGATTAGGGCCCTGGGCCTTAATTTATCATCCCCCTCTTTGATGCCCTTATAATTTTTTATGGGACATCATCAGCTAACATGGGTATTTTTCTGTAGTCCCCAAGGGCTGATATTTAACACAAGACATCATTTGGTGTTTTAAGGCATTTAAGCAGGAAGTGATGTATTGTGTTAGGTACCATAGAACTCATGGCCTGAAAGTTAAGAGGAGAAAGACTGAGGGTATTACTGGCATGAATGGCAAAATCCAGGAAAGGAGATGCTGGAAGTAGTTCCCATTGGCAGATGCCTGGTATACATGGTTGAAGTGGTCTTTGGCTCATTCTTTTAGTGGCCATCTTGTCTCTATCCCTGAGGAATTTTTATAGAAACAGCATTCTTCCTCCAGGGCCTGGCAGATCCTCCCTGAACCTGTGGTTAATAAATCTAGTCCTCACCTGTTTTGTAAAACCATTTCTGCCAATGAGTCTATCTGGTCTTGCAAACTGTTGAAAGCCCCCAATATTTCTTTGAGGTCATTTAATGTTTCCCATGTTAGAGTTTGTAAGCCCTCCTGACCAACAGTGAGGGAGGCCCCTGCTACTGCTGTGCTTCTGACCACTCCTAGTCCTAAGATTATCAGAATTGCCTGTATTGCTCATTTGGCTCAGGAGAGCTCTCCAGGCGATTCATCTCTATACACTGAAAATGATGGTACTGGCCAAGCCAGGTAACAGATGCCCTGGCCATCCTGGGGTAGACACTGGTAGGTGTTGGTGAACACAGACCCAGATGGTAGAGTTTGCAGCACATCAGTCAGGCTCATTGAGTGAGTGGGTGGTGTTACAGTTAGCCGTTCCAAGAGGGAGGATGGTTGAAAGAGACCTGGTAGTTATGCTTTTACAGTTAATCAGCTTTCCCAGGGGTTTGGTTATGTGGACAGGGAGGGTCCTGGTCCCCACCACAGAGCTGTCATGGGTCAGGAGGGTTACATTCCATGCAACAGGTATGGGGAAGATGGTTAGACTTGAGGAAATGCATAGCCAGCAAGATGCAGCTATGTCAGGTTGGGATTCACTTAGGACTTGGTGGAAATTTTGAACCTGGTTCAAAAGGATGTTGTGGGGGACTGTTCTAACTTTGGCTTTTAACATATGGGCAGCTTTACTGATATTTTTCATCAGGGTTTTCTCTGGGGGTTACCGGGATCTGTTGGACCAGTATGAGGTCCCCTGGGTCTGGCCCCAATGGATCGTATATTCCGATTCCTAGTTTTAGTCCTGTTTGGGCCCTTAAAAAGGTATTTTCTGATCCAGTGATTATGTTTAATAAGGTGAGTTTTACAGGGTCACAGGTTTCCTGCCAGGCTGAGGATTTTCTATAGGAGATACGGAGAAATCAGTGGGACCCCCTTCCAGGGAGTGGTGGCACCTACCAGAAAGCTCAAAGAGTGGAAGAATCCTCCACTCTTTTCCCCAAAATATCTCAGAAGAGGTATTTGTTATAACTCCCATAGTTGAAACCCCTACACCCTTTCCTGGGGACAGGTATGGGGATGTGGGGGTATGGGGCAACTAGCAAGGTGTAAGAAGCATGATCTTGGATTGCCCTGCAAGCATCAAATATTACAGAGGCTGAAGTTGCACCTGCTGAGAACAGGACTGAAGTGTTCAGCATGCATAGTTTGCCCCAGCTTTGACTAACTTGCAGCTGCCATAGATTTTGGGGGTGGGTATTGGCTCCTTGGGAGGGGGCAAGGAAGAAAAGGACAAGCAAGTCAAGGCACAGAAGCATCCTATTATACACCAGTAAGCAATTGCAATTAGGGCTCTATTCACAATAGTCCAGTCTGCAGAGGCTACAGCCATGAGTCCAACTCCAAATACCAAGTTGAGCAGGCCTTATAAACACAGGATCCACAAGGACCAGGGGTCCATTCAGCAGGCATTTGACAAGGTCAGTGCTCATGGATCCTGGGCAACTTGCACTCTCAAGAGGTGGCCAGGTACGGATTGGGCTGTCCAGCTCTCCTGCTCTTTATTGGGTTATGCCTTCTTGACCCTGGAATAATGGATACAAGGGATGATGCCTGCAACTTTAAGAGCAGTAGGAGTTACAAAGATCACAGATGTGGACCTGTCCAGGAAGGCTGAAGGGGTTCTTTTTTCCAGGCTTTGACACAGACTAGGTCCCCTGGCCTGTGGAGGTGACCGGGTATCCCAGGGGGATGATGTTCTGGGACAAGACAGCTTTATTTATTTTAGCTGGAGTTTTCCCTAGCTGCTGGAGAATGGAATCTTGACTAGCCTCCCCCAGAAGTTTGAGATTTCCTTTGAAGGCCCAGATAGTTGGGGGTGGTTACCCAAATAGAATTTCAAAGGGTGAATAGCCTGTGGGACCTGGGGTACACCTAACTTGGAGGAGGGTTAAGGGAAGTAAGTCTACCCTAGGGAGAGCAGTTTCTTGGCAGAATTTGGCTTGGGTGGTTTTGAGGGTTTAATTCATGTGTTCAACTTCCCCTGAACTTTGGGGCCTATAAGCAGGTTGGAGCTTCCACTTGATTCCTGGCATTTTTGTTTGCTCTTGGACTATGGCAGCCACGAAGGCCTGGCCATTGTCACTTCCAACAGACCGTGGCAGCCTGTGTCAGGGAATGGCTTCTCTAAGTAAAGCCTTAGTCACTTGTCTTGCCTTTTTGGTGCAAGTGGGGAAATCTTCAACCCAACCTGAAAAGGTATATATCATCACCAACAGATATTTGTACCCCAGACTTGGTTTCACTTCTGTGAAGTCTACTGTGAGATCTTCAAAGGGGGCAGTTCCCATGAGCTGGACACCTGCTGGAGCACAGGGGCCCTGCAAAGGGTTCTTTTTGGCACAAACTTGGCACTGGCTGCTGATGGTGGCACAGAGAGAAGCCAGTTGTGCTATGTAGTAGTATCTCCTGAGCATGACCTCTAGCGCAGTTTTCCCTAGGTGGGTGAGTTGGTGGTATTATTGGATGGGGCATGAGTGGCTCCTTTTGGACAAAATCCAGTCATCTGGGTGCAGCCAAGTTCCTTTAAGGGTTTGGCTTCCCCCTTTTCTCTTAGCCCATCCCTGTTCTTCCCAGGTATAGCTTAGTTGATTAGTCTCTCGTCCTAAGAGAGGCAGCTGCAGTTTCAATTCCAGAACTCCTAGTCCATGGGTTCCTTCAGCCCTTGCTGAGCTGCTTTGTCAGTTAGCCTGTTTCCTTCAGCAACCATGTCCATTCCTTTCTGATGTCCCTGGCAGTGGATGATGGCAACTTTGTCTGGTTTCCAGATGACTTCTAACAGTTGGAGGATTCCTTCTTTGTGTTTGATTTCCTTTCCCCCTGCATTTACAAGACCTCTTTCTTTATAAATCACCCTATGGATATGAACAGTAGCAAATGCATAGTTAGAGTCAGTGTAAATGTTTACTGCTTGCCTGGTGGCTAGCTGCAGGGCTCGGACCAGTGCCAAGAGTTCTGTTCATTGCACAGACCATCCCTGTGGTAGAGATGCCACTTCCACAACCCATTTGGTAGTGGTGACTGCATGTCCAGCAAGCTTTTCCCCATTTTTAATGAGACTGCTCCCATCTACAAATAGTGTCTGATCTGGGAAAGGGAGCAGTTTGTCTTGGAGGTCAGGGTGACTGGCATAAAATTCCTCAGTCACTTCAGCACAGTCATGCTCAGGAGCCCCTTCCTCATATGGCAAAATTTTGGCAGGGTTTAGACTGAGCATTGTTTCTATTGTAACTCTGGTGTTTTCACAGAGTAAACCTTTAGTGTGTTTGCTGGGGATTCGATATCCACCAATGCCCATATGAGTTCATTAGGGTAGTAACTGCGTGTGGCCCCATAACATGAATTGCCTGACTGAGGGTTAATTTGTCAGCTTCTTTGATGAGGGTTATAGTTGCTGCCAGGGCTTTTAGGCTGGGCTGCCACCCTGCAGCCACAGGGTCCAGGTGCTTAGAGAGGTAAGCAATGGGTCTTTGCCAGGGGCTGACTGTTTGTGTGAGAACCCCCAATGCTACTTTGTTCTTTTCATGCATGAACAGGTTAATATTTTGAGTTACATCCAGAAGCCCCAAGGCAGGGGAGCAGCTGAGATGTCTTTTGATGTTTTGAAAGGCCTCCTGTTGAGCTTCTCCCCAGGCAAGAGGCTCTTTTTCTGGACCTGCCAGAACTTCTTAAAGGGGTTTGGCCATGGCTGCAATCCTGGGAATCCAGATGTGGCAGAACCCTGCAGCCCTGAGGAACTCATGAAGCTCTCTTTTTGTGGTAGGGATAAGGATGGTGCTGATCACTTTCTTTCATTTGGATCCAAGTGTCCGTTGCCTTTGTGTGATGCTGAACCCCAGGTACTTGACCTGCTGTTTACAGATCTGGGCCTTTCTCCAAGACACTTTGTACCAGTCTGTGTTAGAAGTTGTAGGAGAGTCTGGGTCCCTCTCCAGCAGTCCTCTTCTGTCTCACTGGCAAGTTGGATGTCATCTACATATTGTAAGAGGGCAAACCTACAGTCCTCATGGGGGTAGGTGGCCAGATCTGCTGCCAAGTCTTCCTCAAAAAGGGTAGGGGAGTTTTTGAAGCCTTGCTGTAGCTGGGTCCAGGTTATCTGAGTTTTCTGCCAGGTTTTGGGATCTTCCCCTTTAAAGGCAAAGAGAGGCTGGCTCAGGGAGGCCAGCTGCAGGCAGAAGAAGGCGTCTTTCAGGTCCAGACAAGTGAACCAGGTGGCTTCAAGTGGCAGCTGTTCTAGAAAAGTGTATGGGTTGGGAACAACCTGATGTAAGGTGAGAGTGGCATTATTAATGACTCATAAATCTTGCACTGGTAGATATCTGTTCCCATCTGGCTTTTTTACTGGTAATAATGAGGTGTTCCTGGGTGACTGGCACTCAACTAGGATTCCTTTTTCTCAGGCAATCTATGTGTTTGACCATCCCCAATTGCACTTCACAGGGGATCAGATACTGCCTCTGCTGAACCAGAACCCCTCCAGGCAGGTCAATGATGATGGGTGCATGGTTCCATGCCATTCCCAGTGGGGATTTTTCTGCCCAAACATGGGGGAAAAGTTCCAGCAGTTTTTCTGGATTCTGACTTGAACTTTCTTCCACATGAAGTCTCCATTCTTCACTTCGGGGTTTGGTGATGAGGAAAGCGAGGCTGGTTCCGAGGCTTAAGCTTGTTGGCCCTTAAGGATTGAAGGTGATCTGGGCTCCCAGTTTGGTTAAGAGGTCCCTACCAAGCAGGGGAACTGGACATTCAGGCAGGTAAAGAAATTCATGAGTCACTTTGTGGCCACCAAGCTGGCAAGTTCTTGACTGGCAAAAAAGCCATTGGCTTGGCTGGTTCCCAGTTGGTCCTATGATATTTGCAGTTTTTCCACTAAAGGGGGAAATGGGGGTTGTGACCACAGAATATTCAGCACCAGTGTGCACCATGTAAGTCATTAACTGGCCCCCAACTTGTAGTTTGACCATGGGCTCATGGGGGCCAAGTTCCAGTGAGCCTGGTCAGCCTTATTCAGGGTGGATAGCCCTGTCAGCCTGATCAGATGGTCTTCAGGCTCAGGATGTTCCCTCTTTGTGCCTGAGTCTTTTGGGGACACTCATTTTTCCAATGTCCACTTTCTTTGCAGTAGGCACATTGGTCTCTGGCTAGGGACCCCCTTCTGGTGCTTGTCCCCCCTTTTCAAGGTAGCCCTTTTTGTATGGTTGGGTCAGGATGTCCCAAGCCTGCTACCAGTAGGTAGGCTTGATGTTTTATTCACTTCTTGACTTCTCGTTCAGCAGCTTCATTTCAATTGATGAATACTTTGTTGGTGACTTCAAGGAGTTGAGAGATGTTCATCCCCATGAACACTTATAATTTTTGGAGCTTTCTTTTTATGTCTCTTGCTGCCTGTGCAACAAAGGGAGCATTCACCATCCTCTGGTTTTCCAGAGCCTCTGGGTCAAATGTAGTGTAGATTCTGAAGGCCTCAGAAAGTCATTCATAGAAATCTCCCAGAGATTCATCAGGCTTTTGAATAACTAAAGTCATCTTTGTGGGTCATTTTGCCCCTTCTCAGACCCCTTGAATGTGTGCTTCCCAATATTGCTGGAGTATAGCCCATCCCTGACCTGTGTTGAAGTCACAGTTCAGCTGGGCCTCTGGTGCTGCCTCTCATGCCCAATCTTCTGGGTTTCAGATGCCAGTGGGGGCCTGCTTCTGCAGCCACTTTTGGCTTTCATCAGAATCCGTAATCTCTCCTCCATATTAAACAAAGTCAGGAGGAGTTTGTGGCAATCATACCAAGTAAGACGATGGGTTTGGAAAATGGATTCCATGAGATCAATAAGGGCTTGGGGCTTTCTGAGTAGGAGGGGCTGTGATGCTTCCAGTTTAAGAGGTCTGTATTTCTGAAGGGCTGATAGTGTAAAACAGGCCTCCCAGGTCAGGTGGTCCCATCCCCACTGATCTGGGCTGAACCCTGTGTTTCACAGAGGTGCATTTGTAATGCAGGTGGTGCTGACTGGAGCTTCCTTGCTATTGGGTTTCCAGGGCTTTCTTCAGAAGTGGTCAATGTTCCTGGAGAAAGCAAAGGTGGGGGTGTTTCTAGGAGATCTGCCTGCACTCCTGGGTTAGGAGAGGCTAGAGCAGCTGGAGCATATGGCAATAATGGTGGGGGTGGTGGGTCCTCCTCTGAGGGACCTTGATGAATTACTGGCTTCCAGAGCCCCATTTCCTGTGCAATTAAGATGCTTCTTGGTCCCTTTTTTCCAACACAGAATCCAACCCAAGGGGGCAGAGTCTGGGCTACCTCTAACCAAGAGTCGATGTAGGGAAACTGATCAGGGTGGCCAGGAGTTCCTGTGACAACCAGCCACACTACACAGACCCTGGCTATATCCAGGGTCCATTCCAAGGGCCTGTCAACATTAAAAGTGGACCACTCTACTTCACATAAGGTTCAGAGGTTGCCAGGGTTCATTCAGATGCCATAATCTACAGAAAAACCCTTCTCAAAATTCTTGAGCATGCAGTTTAAGATGGTAGGTTTTGACTGTGATGAGCCTATACCCTGAATCAGTGGTGCAAGACATACAAGGGAAGGGGTCACCTCTTTCAAGGCCACTCAGAAGCCTCCCTGTCCACATGTCTTGGGAGAACTTCAGCTCATCTTGGCTAAGGCACCCTGATAGAGTTCCAGGTGGTCATTATGCCATATAACGTAGCTGTGGAAAACAGGTTAGGGCCCACACAGGCTCTGTAACATAAAGCTTTGGAGTCACAGACTGGAATAACAGAGGCAAGCCTCTGTCATCCTCATTCACACACACAATTGCTTAGAAGTTACACAGTCCCTCCCTCAGGAATTAACAGTAATAAGTCCACCCTCTGAGTTAGTGGCGCAAGACTGGTGCCTGATGCCTGCCAGTCCACATCTCTTGTGAGAACTTTGGCTTGTCTTGGCTAAGGTGCCTGGAAAGAATTAGGGGTGGCCATTATGCCACATGACATAGCCACAGAAAACAGGTTAGGGCCAACATGGGCTCCATAGCATAAAGCATTCAAGACACAAACTGGAATAACAGAAGCAAGCCTCTGTCATCCTCACTTGCACACACAATTGCTCAGAGATTATGCAGTCCCTACCACAGAGACTACCCTATTCTGGAATCTCAGTACTTGAGATTTCAGGAGGTGATCAGTCTCCCCTTCCATCTGGAGACAGGCCTGACTGAGGACTTGGCACCCGGGGCCTTAACTTTCCGGAGTCTTCTGGCACTGTTCATTCTGCCTCCCCACTGAGTCAGGCCAGGGTGTGAGGATGCAGCCCATGGGGACTGCCTCAAAAGGAGGTCCCATCAAGAGGACAGTTTGCACCCACCTCATTCACTGGGAGATTGTTGTCAGCCATGCCCATCAGCCCCAAGCTGTAGGCACAATGGGCCTGCTCAATTGGATTTTCCCAGTCAGGGAACCAAATATTGTGGTATATGGAATGAAACCCAAGCGGCACTCTGAGGGGGTGGATGAATGACGTTTTATTAAGCATGGGCTCAGAGGAAAGTCAAGTCTCCAAAAATCTGAGTGCCATGTCTTGATTTTCATAAGTTTATACAGGAACTGTAAGCAGAACTCTAAGCAGGCAAATTCCTAAGCAAGCTGGCAGGCAGGGTTACAAAAGCAAAAGGAGCAAGGTTAGCTTATCTTCCTAAAGCAGAGGGCTATTAGGGAGGAAAAGAGTCATTATCTGTTTAGAGTTGTAAATTCCTGTTGAAAGGGGCAGGCAGGGAGTGCTTATCTTCCTAAAGATGTGGATACCAGGGAGAAAATGGGAGGAAGGGAAAAAAGGGACCAAGGGGAGCTTATTTTCCTAAAGCTGTGGGTTTCTGCTGAGGGGGTTTAGGGCCCCGGGCCTAGCTTTATCAGAGGAACTACAGAGAAAAAGAAATATGTAAATTACTTAAAATGAATACTTTAAATAGTTGTATGTAGGTATAGATTTCATGAGGCAAAACAGCATGAACAAAGCCCTCCATTGTTTGGGAAAGATATAAATGGAAGTCTTGTAAATGAAAAATAGCATTATCAATAATAGTAACATGGAAAATCAATGAGAAGGGGATCCATGATAGCAGAATAGGAATGGCAGTCTGCACACCTCCTCTAGAAACTTCAGGAAGGTAGGCAGGCTTGCCTGGCATAAGGGAAGGCATTGGGCCATGGGGACTAGAGGAGAGGGTGGCTGTAGAGGGGTGTACCCAGATTTCTTCAGGTAGAGGGCAGCCAGCGAGTTGATCCTCCTGCAGACTAGTGCCCAGCTGGCTCTGAGAGTGAGGAGAGCCCCCCACCCTGGTGAGGAGGTGATCATGCCAATGTCCAGCAGGCTCCTGAGTGGAGGGAAACCACTGGGCAATGAGTTGTGCAGGCTGGGACCCAGCTGGCTCAGGGGGAGAGTGGAGCAGGGAGAGGGGCAATCAGCAGCAGACTGGCACCAAGTCTGCCTGGGGAAGAGAAGAGCCACCAGTCTCATGCCAGTGACTAGTCAACTTTTGAGAGGAAGAAAGCCATGGGATAACTGGAGTGCTGGCTGGCACCTAGCTGGCTTGGGGTGTAAATGAAGAAGAGGGGATATGATTGGACAGGCAGAACAGCTCCCAGCAAGCTCCAGGGAAAAGGAGAACCTCAGTCCTGCCCCTAACCCATACCAAGGAGAGTGGGGGGTGGAGGAGATCTGGCAGGTGGACAGGAGCCCAGCCAGGCCCTGAAGAGAGAGGAGCCAAGGGAGTCATAAAATGGGCTGAGAGGCAAGTGGCACTGGGTCAGCCCCCATGGGAGACGGGAGGGAGGAGGAGATCAGGAGGGCTGACACATACCAAGCTGGCTCTTGGGGAGGAGGGAAACCTTGGGGCAAGCAGGCTTGGGAAGGGGAGCATAGAGAATGGATTTTTAGTTGTTTTTTTTGCCCCTATCTCTCCTTCTAGGTGCCTGGGGAGATGCTGGCCATCATAGGAGTGATTGATTGGCTGACACTGCAACTTGAGTCTGTTGCTGGAGGTGTGTTTATTTATTTATTTTTATTTTTTCTCTTCCCCTTCCTTTCTTT
>JAQZBX010025184.1:0-29680 GCA_029593785.1 Cabassous unicinctus | reverse complement strand
CCACTATTAAAAAGTCAGAAAACTGTAAAGGATGGAGAGAATGTGGAGAGATAGTAATGCTTATTCACTGTTGGTGGGAATGTAGAATGGTACAGCAACAGTGAAAGGCTGTTTGCCAGTGCCTAAGGAAGTCGAATATAGACTTGCCATGTGACCGGGCAATACCATTGCCAGGTATATACCCAGAAATACTGAGAGAAGTGACACAAATAGACATCTGCACACTCATGTTCATAGCAGCATTATTCATGATAGCCAAAAGTTGGAAACAACTCAGTTGCCCCTCAACTGATGAAAGGATCAACAAATTGTGGAGTATACACACGATGGAATACTATGCAGTGATAAGAGGAAAAGAAGTCATGAAACCTATGACAAAATGGATGAACCTGAAAGATATTACGTTGAGTGAAGCAAGTCAGACAGAAAAGCACAAATACTGTATAATTGCCTTATTATCATCTAAATATATTATGTGAAATCTAAATGTACCATGTGAAATATGAATACAGGTAAAATTGCATATATAAGACCATTTTTCTTTGAAGCTGAACAAGTGTAGGTTAATATGACAAAATGTTATTATCAGAAAAAAAAACATTATACTAAGTGAAGGAGATCAGACAGAGTACTATACAGCGTATGATTCCATTTATATAAAATGTAAATATAAATCAATTTATAAAGATGAAATTAGACAACTATGCACAACTATGTGATTATACCAAATACCATTTATTTTACACTTTGGATAAATTTGGATAAATTGCATGCTTTATTAATTTGTATCAATAAAATTGATTTGTTAAAAAAAAACAACAAAAAAACAAGGAAACTGAAATCTACCATAACAATAGTTTGTACTTAAACTTGTGTGTGAACTTACTTAGTTCCAGCAATTGTCATTAAAACTTAACATGAAATTTTTAAAAAGCCAAGCACAAATGCTAATAGCAATTGCTATTCAAGGTTTCATTGCCATACTATCAATTTTTAGATTATGAAATCCCCAAACAAAATATTTTAATGGCATGAACATAAAGAAACAAAATTCAACTTACTTCATCAATGATAACATTCGGAATATATATTTTAATTTTAAATTTCTGTCATAAATGAGAAAAATATCAAGTTCATTGAAAACAGTATTTAAATATATATTGGTTATCAATTCTTTCCAAATAAGTTTAATTCTGATCCAGAAATTAGTTAAGAGATCATTATAGTTTCTTCTCATTTAATAGATTTTCTAACATCCTCTTCACAATAGATATACAAAATTTGAAAATGTGCTTGATGTTCTAAAGGCATCATACATAGTTCAATAAATCTTAAAGACATCATATTGAGTGCCTAAGCCAGACACAAAAGCAAAATGATCTCACTGATGTGAAATAATTTTTTAAAAAAGGCAAACTCAGAGTCAGAACCTAGAATTCAGGTTATTTGGGGCCAAGGACAGGTTACAGAAAGGGAAATTAATGCTAAATTGATACAGAATTTCTGTTCAAGTTGATGGAAAATTTTGCTAATGGATGGTGGTGATTGTAGCACACATTGTGAAAGTACTTCACACCACTGAATTGTATAACTTACAGTGGTTAAAATGGGATAGTTTAGGTTGTGAATATTTTACCAGAATTTAAAATATTAAAAGCCATAGAAATGCACACTAATGTCAAACATGTAAACTATAGACTATAGCTAATTGTATCATAATGTTATTGTTTCATCAGTTGTACCAAATTATCACACTAATGCAAAGTGTTAACAATTGGGGAAAGTATATAAGGGAGGATGTATATGGGAACTCTGTACTTTCTGCAGGATTTTTATGTAAACATACAACTTCTCTAAACAACAACATCAGCAATACTAATAATAATTGGGAAGATGATGAGGTCAATGAACTGAGGTCAAAGTGTTGCTTGGGCTAAGAACAATTACATTTTCCAGTTGTTACAGATTTCAGCAAATGAGGAGGCATAATCATCAGGGGAAGCTAGTTCCTCTTAAGTAAGGAAGAAGAAAATAACCATTGAAGAAACTGAGGCTGAGATGCATTTTGATAATGGAACAAGAGTTTTAATTGTCAAGAAGAAAAGGTTTGAGTGAAGGTGAAGGAATAGAAAGATGAGTCCAGGAGTTGATTCAGGGCACAACTAGAGAACAATTTTACAGTGAAAATAGTTTATCTAGCCCTGGCAGTCTCTTAGAGGACAATTTTAAGTTTCTCTTTTAGAAAACACAGTGAAGCTTATTGTGCTTAAAAATTTTATTCCTTGGAAAGTCTCCAGGGTTACTCTCTATATTATTCTACTCGCTTGATTTTGGAGGCAGCAAGCAGAAGTTTATCATATATGGATAATCTATATAATACTTATGCCTTCTTTCCCTAGTGGATACTCATTTTCCACTGAACATAAGTCTGAACATAAGTCAAAATAGCCCATACCAGTAAACCTCTTTATCTTTGGGGAATCACAGCCTAATACTCTGCAGAGTGCAGATGTTCCATCAGTCTGCCTTTTGAGGCCTCACCCAAGAATAACAAGATCTATGGAATGAAAGGCTCCCACTTATCTCCTGAAAAGTCACTTATTTTTTCTATAAAGATGAAGGGGTGAGGTGGCAAGAATCCCACAGGTACTTCCAAAAGTAGGGAAGTTATTTGGAAAAAAAATCCTATTTTATGTGCTGCAGTAGTAATGTGAAGAAAATAACAGTTTTTTATATTTTTCAAAACTGTGTTCTTATAGCTATTACAATATTGGGTTATTACTAGTAACAGTAAGTCAACTCTAGTCCATCGTTCATTCCCCAATCCTGATGTTTCTGGGATGGGGATGTCCACTCTGCCTCTAATTGAGAGAGAGCTTAGATCCCACGGGGCAGATGGATGGAAGTATCTTGCTTGCAGTTGCAGACTCTCTCTGTTCCTGGTAAGTCGTGCATAAGCATAACATCTGGAATGACCTCCCGACTCATTTTGAAGTCTCTTAGCCATATAAACTTATTTGTCTTTACCATTTCTCCCATTTGGTCAAGTCTTTTCCCAGTTGCATTGCTGTTTGGTGCTTGGTAGTTGTAGCAATTTGGTATTGCTTTTGAATTCCAAAAACAGATATTGGATTATGTTTGTAAACTGATCTGTTCTTCTGGGCATATCAGATTGTATTAGATTTAGAGGTTTCACTTTTACTTGATTAAATTATGATTGAGGATTTAAGAGTGCCACATCAGTAGGATGTTGAGTACCTTCCCCTTGGTGGACAGGGACTCATAGAGAAAATGACACAGCATAAGAGAGAGTTGGAGTTTTGATGCTGGAGCCCCAGGAAGTAAATACACAGAGGAGCACATACGTGAGGAAAGAGAGAAGACTTATTAGACAGAGCAGAGGCCCCAGGAAGAGAAACAAGCCATTCACCTGATAATTTAAAGATGGTGCTGAGGAGAGAGCAAAGCAGCTGAGCCTGGAGGGAAAGGAGCTCCAGGGAGAGAGATGAGCCCTCTATCATACAGCTGAGAACAGAAGGAGCTGGGACCACAGAGCCTTAGGAGGAAGAGGAAGGCTGAATCTTTCCAGAGACTGGCAGCCATCTGGCTCCAACATGTGGCAACAGACTGGTGAGGGAAGTAACTTACACTGTATGGCCTTGTGACTGTAAGCTTCTACTCCAAATAAATACTCTTCATAAATGCCAACAGATTTTTGGTACTTTGCATCAGCACTCCTTTTGCTAACTAATACTGTAGCAATCCCTTGGTACCAGGGAGGCTCATCCCCTGGAGTCATGTCCCACTAGGGGGAAAGTAATGCATTTACATGCTGAGTTTGCTTTAGAGTGAGGCCACATTTGGGCAACAAGGAGAGTCTCAGGAAGTAACTCTTAGGCAACCTACAATTTTAGGTTAAGTTTCAATTTCAAAAGTAAAGGGTCATAAGTATGGTCACCAATATCAAGAGCCCATCAATGGTCCATCATCCTTCTTTAGTCACTGCCCCTGTACTCGGGGGACTCTTGCTGTCCCATTAGAAAATGTAGTGGAGCTCCTCTGGATGGGAATTTGATATTCTTTTAGTCATTGTATGGATCTCCATCCACCTTGATAATGCCCCATGAACACTTAAACACACTCATATGCCTTATAGGTATGCCCCAGGTAAACCTCCTCCCATTTGTCCCCCATCACTGACACCCCACACCAATGATCTTCCCCTGCAACAGTTGTAACCTTTCTGTGATCCAAAACTTCTTCAAAAATGAAGCCAACAAAATAGCCAAATACTCTTAATAAGAAAATGAAATAATGATAGTTTTTGAAATAAGAAATAAAATACAAAAAAAAATTAAAAATTTGAAATAATAAAAAAATTAAATTTAATTAAAAAAAATTGACATTATATCTTTCATTGCTTTAAGATCTTCTGTCTTGTATGTGCACTGACATTTTCTTCCTGTTATTCCTCCAGTGTCTAATTTTTTTCATTTTGTCTTCAAAGAAGCTTTAGGTTACAGAAAAGCCACATACAGAATATAAAGGATTCCCACATACCCAAGCTCCTCCTCCTTTCCCCCTTTCCTCTATTAATAACGTTTTATATGTGGATGGTACATTTTTTACAATTGATGTATGAATATTGAAGCATTGCAACTAACCATGGTGAATGATTTACATTATGGTTTACATTTTGGAACGCACACTTTTATAAATTTTGATGAAATTTAACATGGTGTATCCATCATTGCAAGATCATGTTGAACAATTCCCAAATATGCTCCATGTTCCATCTATTCTATTGCTCCCTTCCCTTCCCTTCAGGACCCATGGCAACCACCAAGCTTTACTCCTTGAGGAACAAAATTCAGAGTTACTTGCAGAAACATTGAGGGCTTGAAATATTGGTTTCTCCTCCCCTATTAGTCACTCCCTATGCTCTCAAGAAACTCCTGCCCCTCTGAGAACATATACTTTTGATACTTCCAGGAAATGCCAAGGACCTTGGGCACTTTACAACTCTTTGTTTGCTTGTGGCTGATATATTAGTGTTCTTAAATATATTAGTCTCTGAAACAGTTTTACAAAGGGGCCTAAGCATTACAGCCAGTGCAGATTTTTCATGTTTCAAGGTACTCATCAGAACCCCTGCTTTAATTCACTACACTTTATCAAATTCCAAATTTCAGGCAGTGTTCTGAATTACTCATCTATTCTATATCTTCATCTAGGTAGTAGTTATGTGGGTGAATTCACTTTACAAAAATATGTAAAATCTTTACATTTAGGATTTTTTGCTTTTCTGCATGTATATTAACTTTCATCATAAAGTTTACATAGATCAGAAGTCTTTCACCACATAGTAAACTAATGAAAGCATATTGTAAATGACAGTGCATGTCAATGAGACAGATCAGATTCTGTTTTTACAATCAATCAATGGAAAAGGCATATTTTCACAATTGGAAGTGGAGGGAAAAATACAATTTATAATTCCAGCTGAAAACAGGCTGCATAGCTAAAACTAGAATCTGCTTCAAAATTGTGCTCCCACTGATGGCAGTACATTTTTAATAGAAAATAGAATTTAGTTCCATCCAAACTTGGTAAATACAGATTATATATTTAGTCGTTATTTTGTTTTCCATCCCTAACTCCTTATTGTGCATAAGATAATTTGTGTAATTGCAAGGGCATAGTGCATTTTTTTATTATTTGGCAATATAACACATTATATTATTTAGTGGTATGCTTCAATTATTGTCAAGTATAGTAGTGTTAAAAGTTTAAAAATACTATAATGAAAATTTCCCTTTTCTCCATTATTTGAAAGACTTTTAAGTATTTTATTTTTATAGTTGAATAAGTTAATATGTTATCACTTTGAAAGAACAAGTAAAATCATTTTTGCATAATTTTAATTGATAAATTTAATGTGGCCATTAAGTATGGTAAATCTGAAAACAATTTTACAACTTAGTTTTTATATACCTGTTACATTTCAGATGTGTAAGAATAAAATACTCTAAAAATGAAATGGGTCTTAGATAGTTTGCCCTTTGATAAAGGTATCATATTGTCTAAAGAAAATGCTTTTTTAAAATGCAAAATAATAGTAAAAATAAGTGAGAGAATTATCAACTGTCTGTTTGATACTTTTCATCATATTCAGAAATTTAACACTTTTACTAAGGTCTATGCGACCTTGATCTGACCTTCTACTACTTCTCATCTTCATTTATTCTGCATCATCTCTTTTGCTCCACCATGTAAGCATCATTGCTTACTGGTTCATGAAAATCACACTACCATCCCAGGGTCATGTTTATGAAGTGAAAGATAGACATATCGCTGTATTTACCCAGGTTCATTTCTGGTTTCTCAAGAGATTTTTGGTTTCTTTGTTTTATAATGATCAATAAAGTTAAAATTATTGACTCATTCCATTATTAACAAGATAGCTAAATCTATGGTAAGCAATAACTTGATTACTCTCTAGCACCTGTTCAATAGATTGCTTTACAAAATATAATCCATATTTGCCTCTACCTCTTGAAATTTAAATTGATGTCTACAAATAGGATTCACAAACCCTCTGCTCCTTCTATCTTCCTGAAGTATTGTCTTCCCAGACTTTCATTCCTGATAGCGTTTTCTGATTCATGCTAATTAAACACCCTGGTAAAGTAATAAATATCTGATAAGCTTTGTCCTCATCACCCTCTTCAGGCCTAAGAGTCTGCAAATTATTCCTTTTTGTCATTATTAGAGAAGTTGTGGGTTTACAGAATAATAATGCATAAAATACAGGATTACCATACAACACCCCACCAACAAAAAATTGCATTGGAGTGGAACATTTGTTACAATTGATGACAGCACATTTTTATAATTGTGTTATTGAATAAAGCCCATGATTTAACATAAGGCTCATGGTGTAGTATAGTTCCATGGATTTTTAAAATTTATTCTGTTACCCTATGTGCAATCGAACATTTCCCCTTTTAATACTATTTAGATACATTTCAGTGCTGTTAATTTCATTCACAATGTTGTGCTACCATTGCTGCTATCCATTACCAAAATATTTCCATCATTTCAAATAGGAACCCTGTGCATTTTAAGCCTTAACTTCCCATTCCCTACCATACCTGGTAATCTATATTCTAGATTCTGACTCTAAGAGTTTGCTTATTCTAATTGTTTCAAATCAGTAAGATCATACAATTTGTTTCTGGCTCATTTCAATCAACACGATGTCTTCCAAGTTCATCCATATTGTTGTATGTGTCAAGTCTTCATTCCTTTTTATGGTTGAACAATATTATCTTGTATGTATAAACCACATTTTATTTTTCTGTTCATCAGTTGATGGACACTTTTGTAGCTTACAACTTTTGACAAATATGAATAATGCCACCATGAGTGTACAAATATCTCTTTGAGTCCTTGATTTCAATTCTTTTGTGTATATACCTAGTAGTGGAACTGCTGGGTTTTCTGGGGAGTTCTATCTGAAGAAAAACCAAACTGTCTTCCACAATGGCTGCACTTTACATGTGGAACACTTTACATTGCTGCCTGCAATGAAGGCTGCCAGCAATTTTCTGTATCTTCTCTAACATTTATTTTATGCTTTTTCAAAAGCAGTCATTCTAATGGGTGTAAATGGTATCTCATTTTGGTTTTGATTTATATTTTCTTGGTAGGTAATGATGTTGAACATCTTTTTATGTGTTTTCTGGCCATTTGTATATCTACTTTGGTGAGATATCTGTTCATGTCTTTTGTCCAATTTTCTCATTAGATTTTTTGTCTTTTTTGCTGTCACATTGAAGGATATTTTAAAATATATTTTGGATATTAACACTTTATGGAATATATGGTTTCCACATCTTTTTTCACATGGTAGGTTTTCATTTTACTGCCATGATAAAGGTCTTTTGAGGCAAAAAAAAAAAAAAGGGCGGGAGTTAGCTTTGATGAGGTACCATTTATTTATTTTTTTCTTTCTTAGCTCTGGGAATAAAGTTTGGGAAACCACTGCCTAACACAATGTTCTGGAGATGCTTCTTTACATTTTCTTCTAAGAGTTTGGTAATTCTAGCTCTTATATTAAGGTCTTGTAGTTCATTTTGATATGATTTTTGTATATAGTATGAGGTAGGGATTCTCTTTATTTTCCTCTTTTTTGGGGGGGCGGAGGGTTGGGGTTGGGAAATGGAGGCACAGAATTCCCAACACCATTTGCAGAAGAGACCATTATTTCCCAATTGGGAGGTGTTTGTCACCTTGTCAAAAATCATTTGGCCATTGATGTGAAGACTGATTTCTGAGCTCTCAATTCAATTCCATTAGTCTATTTGTCTATCCATGTGCCAGGACCATGCTGTTTTGATTACTGTTGCTTTGTCATAAGTTTTAAGTTTGGGAAGTGTGAGTTCTCCAACTTTATTCTTCTTTTTCAAGATGGCTTTAGCTCTTTGGGGCCCCTTACCCTTCCACAAAAATTTTGATGATTGACTTTTCCATTTCTAAAAAGAAAGTTTTCAAATTTGGGATTGTGTTGAATCTGTAAATTGCTTTGAATCTGATAATCACTTGGGGTAAAATTGATATCTAAATGATGTATAGTCTGTCAATCTATGAGCTTGGAATGTCCTTCCATTTAATCAGGTGTTTGAGATCTTTTAGCAATGTTTTATAGTATTCTGATTATAATTTCTTTACATCATTGGTTAGATTAATTTCTAGACATTTGAATTTTGTAATTGCTATGATAAATGTAATTTTTTTCTCGATTTCATCTTTTGATTTCACATTACTGGTGTATAGAACACTATTGATCTTGGGCCATGCCACCTTGCTGAATTAATTTATATTTCTAGGAGTCTCATTGTGTATTTTTCAGGATTTTCTGCATATAGCATCAAGCCATCTGCATGTAGGGAGAGTTTTATTTTTTTTTTCTTTTGAATACGGATGATATTTATTTATTTCTCTTGTCTAATTGCTCTGGCTATAACTTCCTGTACAGTGTTGAATAAAAGTGCTTACAGTTGGCATCCTTCTCTTGTTCCTGATCTAACTGGGAAATTTTTCAGTCTTTTACAATTAACTGTGAGGTTAGCCATGCATTTTTCATATACGCCCTATGTCATGTCAAGGAAGTTTCCCTCTTTTCCTTGTTTTCTAAATTTCTTTTTCAAGAAGGAGGTCTAAATTTGTCAAATGCCTTTTCTTCATTTATTGATGGTATCATGTGTTTTTTTTCATTCTGTTAATGTGATGCATTACAATAATTGCTTTTCTTATTTTGAATGACCCTTGCATAACCAGGATAAATTTCACTTGATTATGGTGTATAATTCTTTGAATGTGCTGTTGGATTTGGTTTTCTTAGGACTCTGTTGAATACTTTTGTATCTATGTTCAAAAAAAGATATTGTTTTGTAAATTTCTTTTCTTGTGATATCTTTATCTGGCTTAGGTATGAACATGGTGTTTATGCCATAGAATGAGTTAGGGAGTCTTCCTTCCTCTTCATTTCTTTTGGAAAAATTTGAGCAGGATTGGTGTAAATTCTTCTTGGACTATTTGGTAAAATTCTCCTGTGAAGCTATCTGGTACTGGGTTTTTCTGTTTTGGGAATTTTTTATTACTGATTTAATCTATTTTCTAGTTGTTGATTTGTTGAGATCTTCTATTTGTGTTTGAGTCACACTAGAATTTTTGTGTTCTCGTAATTTGTTCTTTCATCTTGGTGAACTAATTTGTTGGCAGAAAGTTTTTCATAATATCCTCTTAAAGTCCTTTTAATTTCTGTGGGGTTGGTAATAATGTTCCCCTTTTCATTTCTAATTTTATTTATTTGTGTCCTCTCTTTTCTTTGTCAGTATCACTAATGATTTGTGAATTTTATTGATATTTTCAAAAATCAACTTTTGGTTCGGTTCATTCCCTCTATTATTTTTTATTCTCTAGTCTAGTTATCTCTAATCTAATATTTGTTAATTCATTTATTCAGCTCACTTTGCACTCAATATGCTATTCTTGCTCTAGTTCCTCCAGTTAGGAGGTTAGGTATTTGATTTGCCATCTTTTATTTTATTACAGGTGTTCTGCATTTAAAGATCAATCATGCATAAAATAAAGCATTCCCATTCACTACCCCACCTCCAACACCTTGCTTATATGAGGAACATTTATTACAATGGATGACAGAACTTTTTAAATTGTACTTTTAAAAATAATAGTTATCTTTGTTAAAATTGATGAAACATTATTAAAATGTACTATTAGCTATCATTCCCAGTTTATTCTAGGTGTATTTTTCCATACACCACCCTATTATTAAAACCTTGTATTAGTGTCATACATTTGTTATAATTCATGACAGAATATTCTTTTACTTGTACTATTAATTATAGTCCATCTACAATAGGTTTTACTATGTTACAGAGACCTATATTTCATCTTAAAAATTTTTATTTATGTAAAATATGTGACCTAAAGTGCCCCCTTTAATCACATTCACCTGGTTAAATTAATTCAGCACTATTAATTGCACTAATAATGTGCTATCATCACCACCACCCATTTCCAAAACATTTCAGTCAACTGAAATAGCAATTTTGTACAAATTAAACATCAACTCCCCATTCTCTAACCCTAATTTACCCCTGATAAACTATATTCCAGATTTTAATTCTATGAGTTTTCTTATTATAATCCTTTCATATCATTGAGATCATACAGTATTTATCCTTTCATGTCTGGTTTCAAGGCTCATTTATATTACTGTATATATCAGTACTTAATTTTTAATGGCTGACTAATGTTCCATTGTATGCATATGCCACATTTTGTTTATTCATTTATCAGTTGATGGACAATTGGGTTGCATCAAACAATTGTCAAATGCTAATAATGGTGTTATAAACATCGGTGTGCAAATATCTGTTTGAGCCCATGTTTTCAATTCTTTAGGTATATACCTAGAAGTGGGATTGGCTGGTCATATGGCAATTCTCTACTTAGCTTTCTGAGGAATTGCCAAACTGTCTTCCACAGCAGTTGCACCATTTTACATTCCCACCAACAATGAATGAGTATTCCTGTTTCTCTACATCCTCTTCAAAATTTGTAACTTTCAGTTTTTTTAAATAGTACTCTTTCTAGTGGGTGTGAAATGGTTCTCATTGTGGTTTTGATTTGCATTTCCATAATAGGTATTGAGGTTGAACATTTCTCCAGTGCTTTTTAGCCATTTGTATATCTTTATGGGAGAAATGTCTATTCAAGTCTATCGCTCATTTGTTAATTAGATTATTTGTCTTTTTGTCTTTTTATTGCTGAGTTGTAGGATTTATTTATAAATTCTGGGTATCAAAACTCTATTGGGGGATAAATAAATAAATCTTTAAAACAAAACAAAACAAAACAAAACAAAAATTTCTATTGGATATGTGGTTTCCAAATATTTTCTCCAATTGGGTAGGTAGCCTTTTCACTTTTATGATAAAGTTATTTGATGCACAAAAGTTTTTAATTTTGATGAGGACCTATTTATCTATTTTTCCTTTTGTTGCTTGTGCTTTGGGTGTAAAGTCTAAGAAACCATTGCTTAACACAAGATCCTAAAGAAGCCTCCCTACATTTTCTTCTAGGAGATTTATAGTCCTGCTTCTTATATTTAGGTTTATGATAGAATTTAAATTGTTTGTATATGGTGTGAGATAGGGATCCTCCTTCATAATTCTACATATGGATGTCAATTCTCACCTCCTTGTTAGTTGTCCTGAGTGAGTTCAATGACCTAGAGAGTAGGTGTTGCAACTCCACTGACTCAGGCTCGGGGCCCAGCTGGCACATGGACAGCCCAAAGATTCAAGTCTCTTGGACATACACCTATAAACTCCAGAACCACCACGTATAGGTTCAAATAGAAGGGACATGTGAGCCATGTGTAGGGAAGACATAACTGAGTTCAACTCTGTCACTCTCAGGAGTACAAACTCCAAAATAGTGACCACTGGCAAGGTAACAAACTCCAGAGCTATCTACCTTGACCATAGGACCTGGGTGTCTCCAGAGCCCTCAAGAGCCCCACTATTTGGGGTAGTATCCATTTTGGTAGTCTATGAAATCCTGCTGAGATGTGCATAAGCATTACCTCTGGGATGACACCCTGACTGACTTTGAAATCTCTTAGCCATATAAACTCATATGTCTCTACCTTTTCCCCCTTTCAATGGAGGTATTTTTCCAGTTGCATTGCTAGTTGGTGCTTGGTAGTAATCCCTGTGTGCCAGGAGGCTCATCCCCTGGAGTCATGTCCCACGCTGGGGTGGAGGTAATGCATTTGTATACTGACTTTGGCTTAGAGAGAGGCCACATTTGAACAACAAGGAGGCTCGCAGGAGGCAACTTTTAGGCACCCCACAACACTAGGTTAAGTTTCAATTTCAAGAGCAAAGACACAAGCTTAGTCATCAATATCAAGGGCCCATAAATGGCCATCGTCCTTCACCAGTCACTGCCCTTGAACTTGGGGGACAGTTGCTGCTCCCTTAGAGAACATGACGCAGCTCTCCAGGATGTGAATTTAATATTCTCTCAGTTATTGTATGAATCTCCACCCACCTTGACAATGTCCCATGACCATTTGAACATATTTATATATCTTATATGTATGCCCAGGTGAATTTCCTCCCATGTATCCCCCATCACTGACACCCTGCACCAATGATCCTCCCCTGCCCCAGTTGTAACCCTTCTGTGATCTAAAGCTTCTTCAAAAATGAAACCAAAAAATAGCCAAATACAATTGGTAGGAAAATGAAATAATAATGGTAGGTGTAAATATAAGAAATAAAATACATAAAAATTTAAAGGAAACTAAAAGTAAAATAAAATTTTAAAATTGAGATATTAAAAAATAATGAAAAATATTTTAAAGTCACATTCAGAATACAGGGGACTCCCATATACCCAACATCCTACCCCTTTTACCCCTTCTCATATTAATACCTTTTTATATGTGGATGGTACATTTGTTACAACTGATATACAAATAGTGAAACATAGCTACAAACCATGGTCAATGGTTTACATTATGGTTTACATTTTAGACCGTACACTTTTATAAATTTTGATGATATTTAACATGGCCTGGGTCCATCATTGCAAGATCATGTAGAAGACTTCCACTGCTCACTAAATACCCAATTCCATCTATTCTATTCCTCCTTCCCCCTCCCCTCGGGGCCCACAGCGACCACCTGGCTTCACTCCTTGGATGACAAGATTCATAGTTACTTGCAACAACACTGAGGTCTTGACACACTGGTTTGTCCTTCCTTATTAGGAACCACCCATGATTTCGAGAGACTCATGCCCCTCTGTTTGAGAACATATCAGTCATCCCCAGGATAACAGTCCAACTCCTTCCCACTCATTATATTGGTCTCCACCCACTGATACAACACATTATGACAAAATGATCACTTGCATACTCCCTAGAAGCCTGCCCTGGGTGTGCTTTGTTCTGAATGACTCCCAATCCAACAGCCTAAACCAGTAACCCTTCCTTGCCATATTTCCATAAGAGTGTTCCCAGATTTGTGCTTTCAACCACATACCTGCTGGTCCCCAGTGTTCTTCTGGTCCCTTCCCCAACCCTCCGCCCAGTTCAATGGACTGTCCAACCCACCCTCCCCACTCTACCCACCTGTCAAACCTGCACTGCCCAACCTAATAGTATTACTACCCTCTGATCATATCCTTTCAATGCCCAACTACACAATTCCACCTTATCATAGATTACGCCCATATGGGCATTGGCTCACAACCTTCTTCTCTCTTCCTATTTCCTGTAAACCCATCTTTGAGACTCTAGCTCAATTTGATTAATTCATATCAGAGAGGTCATGGAGTATTTGTCCTTCAATTCCTGGCTTGCTTCAGGAAAAGTTCCTCAAGATTCATCCATGTTATCCTGTGTGTTAGCACTGTATTCCTTCTTACAGCTGAATAATAGTCCATTGTATGTATGTACCACATTTTGTTTATCCATTCATCTGTTGATGGGCATTTGAGTTGATTCCAACTTTTGGCAATAGTGAATAATGTCACTATGAACATTTGTGTGCATATATCTGTTCATGTCCTTGTGTTCATATGATCTGGGTATATACCCAGCAGTGGAATTGCTGGATCAGATGGCATTTCTGTAATTAGTTTCTTGAGGAACCATCAAACTGTCCCCCACAATGGCTGGACCATTCTACATTCCACCAGCAGTATCCTCTCTAACACTTGTAGTCCTCTGTTTTTTTAATAGTTGCCAGTCTAATGGGTGTAAAATGTTATCTCATTGTAGTTTTGATTTGCATTTCCCTAATAGCTAGTGATGTTGAGCATCTTTTCATATGTTTTTTAGTCATTTGTATTTCTTCCTTGGAGAAGTGTCTTTTCAAGTCACTTGCCCATTTTTTAAATGGGTTGTTTTTCTTTATATTTTTGTGGTGCAGGATTTATAAATATATGCTGGATATTAGGCTATCAGATATATGGTTGCCAAATATTTTCTGCCATTGGGTAGGCTGCCATTTTACTTTCTTGGTAACCTCCTTTGAGGTGCAAATGTTTTTAATTTTGAGGAGATTCCATTTATCTATTTTTTTTTCACTGTTCATGCATTGATTGTGAAGTTCATGAAACCATTTCCTATTACAAAGTCCTGTAGATGTTTTCCTTCATTATCTTCCAAAGTCTTTATGGTCTTGGCTCTTATATTTAGAACTTTGCCCATCTTGAGTGGATTTTTGTATAAGGTGTGAGATGATGTTTCTCTCTCATGCTTTTCAATATGCATATCCAGTTCTCAAGCACCATTTGTTGAAGAAGCCATCCTCTCCCAGTTCAGTGGGCTTGGTGGCCTTCTCAAATATCAGATGATTGTATATGCAAGGATCTATATCAGAACTCTCGATTCGGTTCCATTGGTCAGTATGTCTATTCCTATGCCAATACCATGCAGTTTTGACGATTGTAGCTTTGTAATATGTTTTAAAGTCAGGTAGTGTGATTTCTCCAATTTCATTTTTCTCTTTCAATATCTTTGCTATTTGGGACCTCTTGCCCTTCCAAATAAATTTCATAGTTAGTTTTTCTAATTCAGTAAAAAATGCTGTGTTGATTTTTATTGGGATTGCATTAAATCTGTAGATCAGTTTGGGTAGGATAGACATCTTAATGATGTTAAGTCTTCCTATCCATGAACAGGGAATATTCTTCCATTTATTTAAATCTTCTTTGATTTCCATTAACAGTATTGTGTAGTTTTCTGTGTATAATCATTTACATCTTTAGTTAAATTTATTCCTAGGTATTTGATTCTTTTAGTTACTATTGTAAATGGGTTTTTTTCCCTTCATTTCCTCCTCAGATTGCTCGTTATTGGTGTACACAAATGCTATTGATTTTTGCGCATTGATCTTATAACCTGTGACTTTACTGAAATTATTAATAAGTTCTAGAAGCTTTCTTGTAGATTTCTCAGGACTTTCTGTGTGTAGGATTGTGTCATCTGAAAATTGTGAAATTTTTACTTCTTCCTTTGCAATTAGGATAAACTTTATATCTTTTTCTTGCCTCAGCGCTTGAGGAAGTACTTCTAACAGAATATTAAATAGGAGCATTGATAGTGGGCATCCTTGTCTTGTTCCTGATCTTAGAGGGAAAGCTTTCAGGATTTCACCACAATGATGTTAGCTGTAGTTTTTTCATATATATCCTTTATCATGTTCAGGAAATTTCCTTCTATTCCTATCTTTTGCAGTGTTTTTATAAGGAAAGTGTGCTGTATTTTCTTGAATGCTTTTTCTGTATCTATAGGGATGATCTTCTGATTCTTTCTTTCAATCTCTTTATGTGGTGTATTACATTGATTGATTTTCTCATGTTCAACCATCCTTGCATACCCAAGATGAAACCCACTTGGTCATGGTGTATAATTCATTTGATAAGTTTTTGAATACAATTAGCATGTATTTTGTTGAGGATTTTAGCTTCAGTTTCATTAGAGAGATTAGTCTGTAATTTTCCTTTCTTGTGGTGTCTTTGTTTGGCTTTGGTATTAGGGTAATGTTGGCATCATAAAATGAGTTAGGCACTGTTCCTTCTACTTCCATTTTTTGGAAGAGTTTAAGCAGGATTGGTGTTCTTTCTTTCTGGAGTGTTTGGTGGAATTCATCTGTGAAGCCATTTGGTCTTGGGCTCTTCTTAGAGTTGGAAGGTTTTTGATGACTGATTCTGTCTCTTTACTTGTGATTGGTCTGTTGAGTTCATCAATTTCTTCCATCATCATCATAGGCTGATTGTGAGTTTCTAGGAATTTGTCCATTTCCCCTAAATTATCCTTCTTATTGGCATATAATTTTTCAAAGTATCCTCTTATAATACACTTTATTTCTGTGGGGTCATTGATGATATCCCCTCCCTCATGTCTTATTTTGTGTATTTGCATCTTCTATCTTTTTTCCTTTGTTAAACTAGCTAGAGATTTGTCAATTATATTGATCTTTTCAAAGAACAAGATTTTGGTTTTGTATATTTTTTCTAGTGCTTTCTTATTTTCTATTTCATTTACTTCTGTTCTAATCTTTGTTATTTCCTTCTTCCTACATCCATTGAGGGTTTTTTGTTGTTGTTGTTGTTGTTTTTCTAATTCCTCCAGGTATGCAGTTATGTCTTTGATTTTAGCTCTTTCTTCTTTTTTGGTATATGCATTTATGGCTATGAATTTCCCTCCCAGTAGCACTTTTGCTGTATCCCATAAGTTTAGATACGTTGTGTTATCATTTTCATTCATTTCAATGTAGTTACAGATTTCTTTTGAGATTTCTTCCTTGACCCACTATTTGCCTAAGAGTGTGTTGTTTAACTTCCATATCTTTGTTCCTAATCTTGTTCTCTGGCCCTTACTGATTTCCAGCTTCATTCCATTGTGGTCAGAGAAATTACTTTATATAATTTCAATCTTTCTGAATTCATTGATCATTTTTCTGTGGCCTACCATGTGGTCTATCTTGGGGAATGATCCATGTGCACTGAAGAAGAATGTATATCCCACTGTATTTGGGTGTAGTGTTCTGTATTCAGAACACTACAGGTCCTGATCTTCTAATATATTATTCAAAGTCTTTGTTTCTTTATTGATTCTCTGCTGAGATGTTCTGTCCAATGGTGTTAATGGTGTATTAAGGTCCCCCTTTAGAGTGGTATCAGCATCTATTTCTCCACAAAGCTTTTCCAGTGCTTTCCTCCTGTATTTTGAGGCACCCCAGCTTCATGCATAAATGTTCATGATTGTTCTTTCTTTTTGAATGATTACCCCTTTTACTAATATATAGTGTCTGTCTTTGACTCTTCCAATAGTTTTGCATTTAAAGTCTATATTGTCCAATATTAGCATAGCTACTCTTGCTCTTTTTTGGTTATTGTTTTCTTGCAAGATTGTTTTCCAGCCATTCACTTTCAGCCTTCTTGTGTCCCTGGGTCTAAGGTGGGTTTCTTCTACACAACATATATATGTATCCTATTTTCTTATCCATTCTGCCAATCTGTGTCTCTTGACTGATGAGTTTAATCCATTAGCACTCAGTGTTATTACTTTCAAGGAATTACTATATTAGCCATATTTTTGGGGGGTATATGTATATCATATGCTCTTTATTTCTCTTTTTGTCTTTTTAGTTGTTCTTACACTCTCTTCCAACTCTCTCTCTCCTGTTTTTTCCTTTCACCCTGCAGAACTACCTTTGGTATTTCTTGAAGGGCAGGTTTCTTATTGGCATACTCTCTTATTTTCTGTTTATCTGTGAATATTTTGAACTCCACATGATTTTTGAATGTCAGCTTTGCTGAATAGAGAGTTCTTGGCTGGAAGTTTTGTTTGTTTTTTTCTTTTAGTAACTTAACTTGTCTTACCACTGCCTTCTTGCCTCCATGGTTTCACATGAGAAACCAACACTTAATCTTATTCAGCTTCCTTTTTATGTGATGGTTCTCTTTTCTCTTGCTGCTTTCAGTATTTTCTCTTTGTCTTGAGCATTGGAGAGTTGGACAAGTATATATCTTAGAGTAGGCCTGTTGGAATTTATGTTGTTTGGGGTGCGCTGCACTTCCTGGACATGTACATCCATCTGCCTCAATAGGGTTTGGAAGTTTTCAGACATTATCTCCTCCAACACTCTTTCGGTCCCCTTTACCTTGTTTTCTCCCTCTGGGATGCCTACACTGTGTACATTTGTACATTTTGTGCTGTTGTTCAAATCCTTAAGTCCCTGCTGGATTTTTTCTATTTTTTTATGTATCTGATTTCAGATGTACTGTCTTTCACATCATTAATTCTTTCCTCTGCCTGATCAAATCTGCTGTTATGTGCTTTCAGTATCTTTTTTATTTCTTAGATTGTGCCTTTCATCACCATCACATGCGTTATCTTTTTATGTATGTTTACAATTTCTTCAGTATGTTCTCCCAGTGTCTTCTTAATATCCTTGATCTTTTCCTTCAATTCATTAAGTTGGCCCATGATATTTGTTTAGATAGCTTTGATTAGTTGTTCAATGTTCTGCATCTCTTTTGGTTTTTAGTTTGTTCATTGGACTGGGCCATATCTTCCTGTTTCTTAATATAGTTTGTAAATTTTTGTTGCTGTCTGGTCATCTTTTTATCTTGATAGATTTATTCAGTTGATTAGCTTCTCTCTCTACTCTCTGGTTTTATTTAGTTGCTGTTTTTGTGTGTGTGCTAAGTTTTCTCTTTCACACTTTGTTCCTCTTATTCTATTTCCTTGCTGTTGTCTTTCTTCCCTTGAAGGAAAAAGATTAGGGTCAGAGAAAACAAAAGAGGTAAGAAAAGAAAAAGGATAATAGTAATAATAATAATAAAAAGTTAGAAGAGGAACTGTATAAGACATTGTAAAATGAATATTTATCTTATGTAAGCAGTGTAGAGTAATAGGAATAAAAAAGTGGAGTACTAACAATGAAATGGGAAACCATATAGAGAAAACATGTAGTATGAATTAAAACCCAGAATAATGAGGAGAGAAGGAAAGAGAAAAGAATAGAAAAAAAAAAGGTTAATAAAAGAAAGAAAACAGAATAGATGAGATTGAAATAAAAACCAGAAAAATTGAGGACTAAACAAAGAAAGGTGGAATGTAAGGACAACAACAGAAAATGGAAGATAGAAAGATGGAGGAAAGAAAAGAGATAGCATTGGTAGACAAAATCGCTATACACAGAAAAGGGGAAATCAAGGAAGAGGAAACACAGCAAACAAGAAAGAAGCCAGCAGCACCTTGAGCAGTTTATCTCTTTGTCCAGCTCCCTTCAGTTTGATGCCCTGAAGCCTCCCGCCCTGTGAGTTCCCAGAACACCTCACTCAGGCAGGATCTTGCCCCCACTCAGCCGTTTTTTGTGAGAGAGATCATGAGTACCCACTTAAACCAATGCCATCTTGCTGCTTCTCCACCATGCTGTTTTGACCACTGTATCTTTTTAATAAGCTTTAAGGTCAGGAAGTATTAGTCTTCCAAGTTTGTTCTTCTTTTCAAGATGGATATGGTTATACAAGGTCACTTACCCTTACAAATAAATTTGATAATTGCCTTTTCCATTTCTGCAAATTAAGCTGTTGGAATATTGGTTGTAATTGCACGGAATCTGTAAATCATTTTGGGTAGAACTGACATTTTAAAAATCTTTAGTCTTCCAAGCCATAGGCACATAATGTTCTTCCACTTATTTAGGTCTTCCTTGATTTCTATTTGCCATTTTTTGTAGTTTTTTGTGTACAAGTCCTTTACATCCTTGGTTAAGTTTATTCCTATATATTTGATTATTTTTGTTGCTATTGTAAATGGAATTTTTTTCTTCTTTTCTCCTCTAATTGATAATTCATACTGTATAGAAATACTACTGTTTTTTGCATGTTGATCTGGTACTCTGCCACTTTTCTGAATTTGTTTGTTAGCTCTACTACCTTTAACACTCTTTTCTTACTCATCTTTTTAGCATTTAGATCCGCAGATATTTTATGGATTTTTTTTCAAATAATTGTAATTTGACATCTCAAATAATGTCCAATATTACTCCATTCTCTGGTACTATTTGTTATTTATTAACCTAAATCTTATTTTTCTGATCCTTGAATATCTGTGCATATAAATTATTTTTGTAATTTATTTGCTTGTTGCCCCAGGTCTTTCTTCTCTTTTTGGCTATCCTAATTTCCATGATAGACCTGGTACAGATTTTCTTTGCTCTGACTTTTGTATTTTTGACAATTTAACTATTCTTCTCACAAGCATAAATATCCTTCTTAAAAGGTTGTTTACATGGTCTTTATATATTACTTCCAATAGCAATCTAAAATTAATTATTCCTTGATCTTCTTTTTCCTCAGTGAACTGCTGAACACTGCAATATTATTTAATTTTTAATTCTGCTCTAAGGCATCATATCAAATTTAGTTTGTGAGAGAATGCTTTCTGAATGTAGGACAAATTGTCTTCTTTACCACTCTTTTCTCAATGAAAAGAACATAATAAATGTTCAATTAGTATTTATTAATTGACAAGCTGAATTTCTACTTTCTAGTCCATTTGTTATTTAGTTTCAAAAAAGAATGGATTCATCCTTTTTCTTTTCTATATATTCTCACTCCTTCACTGGACTTTTCTTTAGATTAATCCTACAAGATAGTCTATTAAATTAAATTGTATTGAGAGATATTTCTTGATCTTGAATTCATATCTTCAAGTGACTAAATTGGATAACAACCACTGTAGTTGCCATTAACCTTTTCTAGAGCTGTGGAGATGGTTGATAGAACATAGATCAACAATTTCTGCACATAATATTTTAATATTTTCATGGACTATCATCTGCACTAGCACTCTAAATAGGTAATATATATACACTATATAATTTTTTAAAAGAGGATTATTCATGTTAACATAGATAAATTGTTGATCATCAAACTCATTTCTTCATGCAAAAAAAGCATTTAATATGTACCAACTATGGAGAGGTATAATGCTGGCCATTGCATTCATAATTAATAATAACAAAAAATAGGAAATGTTTCTGTTTTCATGGTGCTTAGAGAATAATTGGAGAGAGGTGCTATCAAATATTGCAGGAAATAATAAGTGCTACAAATCAAAAACATGATGCTATGAGAACATAGAAAAATCTAAATTATTCTGAATGTTTAGGGAAAGTTTCTCTGAGGAAAGGAAAGGTGAATATAAGCTACCTAAGTTGGGAAGGGAAGAGAATTGTTCCCAAAATATCATTATACAAAGACTCTGGCAGTTGGGCAGCAACTGGACTTGAATAAGAAAATATCAGCAACAAAAATTTAGAGAAAGTGAAAAACAGTGAAAAAGAGTCTAGAGATATAAGCAAGATTCAGACCATGGAAGAGTTTGAAAGCTCTAGAAAGAATTTTAATTGCCATATTAGTGACAGTGGGAAGTTATTAAGCATGAATGTGTCAAGAGTAGAGTTATGTTTGAAGAGCAGATACTCTGGTGTTTACTTCTGGAAAATAGATTAGAGTTAAGAGTTAATGTTTGGAAAACAGGAGTTCATCGCAGTAAGGTAGATTATTACTGAGTTTCTCGGGTATAGTTATTAAATCCTGATTCCCAATTAATGTACTTGACTCTAGATAAGAAAGATTTTTGTTGTGTCATAGAGTTTATTTATAAAATATTCTTACTATTTCCATATGCTTTAATGTAACTATATAAAGCAATCTATAAGTTAAAAGCTCTGATTTTATAACTAATCCTTGTGCTTTTTTGGATTAATTAGTGAGGCATTTATATTGACTTTGCATTTTAGGTGCTTATTTTATTAATCACATATTTCCGTGTTTATTTGTCATTTTACAACCTGAAATGTAATTTGAAACTTAAATTATAGTTCATGCAAATAAAGGTATAAGTTTCAGAGTAAAATATCATAGAGATGTGCTCTAATTAATATTGTGGTTATAACAATCTCAAAGTTATAAAATTAAGAAACATAGAGGTATAATTGTGAAAATACATTTGCCTTTTATATTAAATTTAGTAGATTTCTGAGTGAGGCAGACCTTTAAATATGTTTTAGCATAAGACTGTTACAGCTACTTGTTCAATTAGACACAGAAGGTCATTTTAGAGCAGATGTCCTTCAACTATGCCAAATGACTCCATTTGGAATTTTGAAATCCCAATCTATCCCAATCAATGTCTTTATTTTACATAGGAGACTTGATAAGACTTTGAATTCAACATATGCTGTTTTTCAGGAAGGTGCAGAATAAAACTATGAATCAGATGTTCAAGTATATAAGTCCTATGGCTAAAAGGAAAAAAAATGGAAAAGAAAAAATTCCCTAAATTCCTGATGCTACCTGAGAGTTTAACATTTGGGCCTGCTCTTTTTTTTCCTTGAGCTCTCCTGTATGGTTAAAATCCACCAGTTCACCCCAGCAGAAAAGTGAAGTAATTGCTAATGTTGGTAGTTTGATCCTTGAGCAATCGATGTGACCATACTGATAAACTGAGTAGGTAAGGCATATCATATTCAATATACATATATATAATAAGTAAACACAAATATTTGCAAAACTATACATCTTTATTATATATAGTGATTAATACAGGATAATGGTGCAACAACCAAAAGACTTGATGGTGATATCTTAGATTTATGGGTAAAAAGGGAGTTAAAGCTTAAACTCTTTTAGAGATAAAAAAGGAATTATTTTAACAATTTGAAATCCATATTCAGTACATTTTGGTAACAACAAAACACAAATATAATCATGTTTACATATATACAACTCATTTATTAATTATTCCAATCCTAAAAAAGCTTCTAGCTTTTGTATACTATATTAGTCCACCAAATGGGTGTCGATGCAAAGTACCAAAAAGCTTTTAGTTTTCATGATGGGGATTTAATTGGGGGTAAAAGCTTACAGTTCCAAGGCCAAGTCAAGGCTTCAGCAGAGATGCTTTCTCACCAATGTTGGTTGCCACATGTTGAAGCAAGATGGCTACCAGTCTCTTCAAGGTTTCAGCCTTCCTTCTGGGTTTCCTCTCTCAGGCTTAGCTGCTCTGCTTTCTTCCCAATTTCAGCTGTAAGTTGGTATAGGGCTTATCTCTTAGAGCTTCCTCTTTCTCTTGGCAGAGGGCTTGCTTCTTTTGGGCCTTCTTTATCAGTTTTGGCCTTTCTGCTCTCCTCCAATTTCAGCTGTAAGCTATCAGGCAAAATGGCTCATCTCTCCCTGGGGCCTCAGCTGTTTGAGCTTTCTCCTTTCTGTCACATGGCAGGATAAAAAATGACAGAGTTCTTTCTTCCTGTGTGTCTCTGTGAGTGTCCACTTGTATCAGACCCAGCAAGGGGATAGAGACCAAAGTTGAGTTATGCCTTACTGACAGAGCCCAATCAAAAGCCCTAATTTGATCTTATCAAGTAATCTTAATCAAAGGCCCCTCAACTAAATTTAATTAAATCAAAGGTTATTATACCCAGAGGAATAAATTAGTTTAATTTTCTCTTTATGGGATTCATATAATAATCTCAAACTGCCACATACACTTATTTGCTTTCATATAAAATATTAAATTATAATATTTTTATGTTTATCCTTATATAACTATGCCAGTATAAGGATAGAAATTAATCAATTTCTATTATTGTACTACAAAACACTTTCTTTAGGAAAATGAGTTTGTTTTTTCATAGTTGCTTAGCTAGCCATAATTTCAGACCCATAATTTCAGACTGCATAAACTGGCTAAAGCTCCAGTCCTCATAAAGAAGAAGGGTATTAATTTTTAACATAATCCAAGTAGTTAATAATTTGTTTCTCTTTTGTTGCCTTATGGGGTAGTATTTCTTTTGTTACATTGCTTTCTTTTACTGCATACCACTTCAAAGACTTTCAGTAAAAGCCTGGAGAAATCATTAATTAATTAATGATTATAAATATACTTAAGGCTTTGTATTTATGACAATGAAGTTTATATTACAAGATCCAAACAATGGATTTGACTTGTATCTTACATGGTCTCTACAGCACATTTTAACATATTTCCTTTTACTATTGCAGACGATTCTTCTCATTTTTCTTTGTAAACTCAACTCCTTTGTCTTAATCCCCACCCACAATTTGGAGTTCTACAGACATAAACTCCAATTCCTATTCTATTCTCACTAGGCATATTATACTCTAAATGGATTTCCGTTTTCTTATGTTCCTTAATTCATTGAGTCCCAAATTCATATTTTAAGCCTGCAACCACCTTTAATTTCCAAACTGGTGTATAATACTGTCAACTTTTCATTTCTAATTAGATCTTACAACTATCTTCAATATTGTACGTCTGGAACTGAATCATGATTGCTGGGAGTGCAAGAATCCCCAGAATAATATCCAACTTTGCATACTGAGTTAAGAACCTCCTAGAATTGTCTAAGGATCTCTAGGGCTTACTCAGTTTAACAGTACAGTTCAAATTCCGTATCCCAGGGTTTCTATAGAAACAGGAGGAATTGAGAATAATATCCCTCTTAACAATGGCCTTCCTCCACATTTTCTCAAATATATACACTGTACTTGATAGCCACTGAACTCCTTTATCCAAGTAAGCATTGTCTATTTTATGAATTATTTCAGTGTCCTCCTAACAAGTGCTGATCTTACAATACATTCTTAGAGAAACCAAATTAATGGTTTTAAGGTATCAATTCATTTTACTTTTGGCTTTAAATACTTCAATAGTTTCCTTCTGCTTTTGAATCTTTAATATGGTTAAAAGTCTTTATGTGACCTAGTTTTATCCCAAAAATCCCTTGTTATTTTTTTCCTATTGCATAGATGAGAAAATAAAAGACAGATAACTTATTACAAAAGAGCTGCATTTCAAATCAAATATTCTTTGGGCCTATCTGTGGTTATCAATTATTTCTTCCTGTTTATATAATGCAACCAACCATAAAGTGACTTTCAATTCTGTTATCATTCTTGATTAGAAAAAAAAATTCTGGGTTACTAATGCAGTGTTATACTCAACAAACTCATTTAATTTTTTGTGAGTGGATTACTAATATATTTGCTTTAATAAAAGATCATTAGTGACAGTTAAACCTAGTGACTATATGTGGTGGTTTGAAGCCTTATATACCCCAGGAAAGTATGCTCTTACAGTCAATCCAGTCCTGTGGGTGTGAACCCATTGTAAGTAGGATCTTTGGATGATAAGATTTAACTTAGGGTAAGATGTGAACTATTTCATTCAAGGTGGGTCTTAATCCTCTTAATGGAGTCCATTATAGGAGAATGAAGTTCATAGGAAAAGAGAAAACAATGGAAGCCAGAAATGGAAAACATAGAAACCTAGAAGAGAAGTGAGAGACCAGCGGATGCCACCATTTCCCTTGCCATGTTACAGAGGAGTCCAGGATCTCTAGTAGCCAGTATTAGGGGAGAAAGCATTGCCTGAAGATGCCTTGATTTGGACATTTTTCTCATCCTATGTAAGCTTGTAGGCTAATAAATATTCACTGTTAAACCCAACTCATTTTATGTTATCTGCTTTCGGCAGCCCAACAAACTAAAACACTGTATGTCTTAAATTATAGTTAATTAGAAAAATAAAAGACAAAAGTGGTTTGTGTATTGTAGTATGTATGCATCAGTACATAATTCATGATTTTGCAAATAACCTGTGAAAACTAGACAACATTGAAATGAATATAATTTGAATTTTATTTTCAATGAAATTAATAGATATAAAAAGCAAAGCCAGAAAAGATGCGAAAAGCCCAAAAGAGCATCAATCTCAAACTTATAAGAAAAAAAAGGTAATCTACAGAAACATAAATTTTCTTGAACCTGCCAGAGTGCAGATAACTAGTCTGAAATCTAAGGAAAGACTGGGATTTCCAAAAGAGACACAATATACAACATAAAACCTGGTAAGAACGATTATGAGTTAGCCAACATTTTTAACAAATTGCAAAATATAGGGTAGACTACTGTGAAAGTATGGGATACTTGAGAGCTACAGGCACAGAGAATTTGAACATTCTTACAGATACAAATGATAAATAGGAATTTAAGGAGGAACATCACTACAAGCCCAAAAGTTTCTTCGTGGAACTTTATAAATCCTTCCCTTGCATCCCACTCCAAAGCCCATCATCAGTGTCTTAGTTTGCCAGTGTTGCCTTAAATATCACACAAGGGTTTGGCTTAAAAATAGGAAAGTATTGGCTTGTGGTGTGGGAAGATTAAAGTCCAAAATCAAGTAATCGGTAAGGTCATGTTTCTCCCTAAATTCTGTAGTGTTCTGGTGCTGGTTTGTTAAAATCCTTGGTATTACTTGGTTTGCCTTTTTGTTTCCCATTGCATGGAGATCTCTCTCTGCTCTGTTGTCTGTTCTTTCAGTATGGGCTGGAGTCTTTGACTTTTGATGTGTTTCTATAAGGCTTCCAGTAATACAGATTAAGGTCCACCCTGAATCAATTTGACCACACATCAAATCTTAGAATCTCCTATTCACAGATAAGTCCACAAGTTAACTGCTATAATACATCTTTAAAGGATCTTATATACAAATTGGTTCATACCCATAGGAATGCAGATTAAGAATAAGAACTTGTTTTTTGGGAGGTACATTAATTTTTGTTTCATTCAGTGTTTCCCCTTCTGTTAATAAGAGATATGGGCCTATAATTTTCCTATTTGTATATTCTTTATCTGGTTTGAGATTATGCTAACTTCATAAAGTAAAGGATTATCTTTAGCTAATTATTTTATTTTTATTTTTTGGATAAAAGTCCAAAACTCTATTTGGAATTTTCTAAAATTTTTTTCTTTGTCTTTAAAAATAATCTTAATCTGCAATATAACATGTGTAGGTATAGATTCCCTATAATTAGGAATTTTGATATTCTATAGGTAGTTTTACTTTTTAATTTTGGAAATGTATTATCACTATGTCTTCAAACATTTGCTATCATTTTGGCATTCTATTTTTTAATGCTGTTAATTTTATATCCATTATCCCAATTTCTTGATATTTATTTCTTTATCTTTTCCTATTTTCTTCTGTAGAAGTTTCTGAATATGGTATTCCATTCCAGGCCGTTTACTCATTCTTTAACTGCTTCTGAAGAGCATTTTCTCATCTACCATAGGTAAAATCTCCACTTTATCTCCTTTTCTTTTTTTATAAATTATTAAGATCCTTCAATTTCTCTTAATGTTTTTATTATAATTAGTTGAAATTCTTATTTTTGTTTTGTTCCAAAAATTTGGTTACATGTTAAATGTATTCCTTTTTCTAGTGATGGTTTTACTTCTCAGATATCTGGTATTTTGTCTTATGAGTTCAGATTTCCTTGGTGGTATCAACTACCTTTTTTAGTAATTATATTGTAAGGGGTAATTGCTAGCTCTGACCCTGCTGGTGATATTAAGTAACATTCAAGTAATGAAACTCAGGCTCAAGAATCTCAGACATCTCAGAAATTTTTAGATCAACTCCATGTTTTGCCACTCTGCCTGGCCCTTTTTTCACCCTGGATTCTTCTTTAAATCCAAAATTACTTTGGGTCTAGACTAAATCCCATTGTCAAGGAGATTAAGTATCACAAAGAAGTAAATATTATAGAATTGGACTCCTTTCCCACTTAATAGTCCAAACAAGAATTGCCCAGAGCTGGTAGAATATCTCTTCACTACAAAGTCATTAAGAGACTCAGGATAAAAGGTGGCATTGGATCCAACTTGGTTGCTACAGGTTTTGTCATTTGTATGCCAGCAAGAATATGGAGTAAATGAAGGAAAACAAATTTTCCTTTTTGAAGTCATAATCAAGAAGTTGCAAACATTATTTCTGCTTGTATTCCATTGTCCAGAATTGCATCATACAGCCACATCAATTGCAAAGGGCACTGGGAAATACAGGAGCAATTTGAGCAGACTTGTATCCTGCTCAAATTCAGGTTGTTCTATTATTAAAGAGAAGAACATTTGGATGGATCTCAGGAGATAAATAGTAATCTCTTCTACAAAATATTCATAGGAAAAAAAATACTCAGAAAATATTTTCTCTATAACTGTCATAACACCAGCCCTTCTGTTTGGAGGAAGTGAAAGTGAAGCAAAAACTTCCCACCTTGTTCCAGGCCTGATCCATCAGCAATTCAAGCCATCAGGTCAATGCCTGGGATGTTTCTCGAGATTTCTATGGTGATGTTAAGCAATGGCTCTCCCAATATAATGCAATTCTAAAATCAGAATTTTGAAACTATCCCCCATTCTAGCTTCCCACTGTAATGCACTTTTCTCTAAGGATGCTGTGAATCCACATGCTACTCACTCTGCCTCACATTCATACACATATTCATGTACTTATATATGCGCCATTCCACAGAAGCTGTTATCGCTCACATTTCTCACTCTATGAGGTTGATTCTTCAAATCTTGCACTTCTTTATTGCTTCTACACTTTCTCTGGAGTCAATTATGTGGGAGGAACCCAAAAGCCTTTGCTAGTTACCATTTTATCAGATATCAGAGTCCCAGGGACATATTTGCTTAATATTTTAACTTAAAAAATGAAGGATAGCAATATACTCTAGAGAACTTCAAAATAATTCATAAAAAGTTAAAAATTTTGTTCATAAGTTTTCAAGAACTTCTGAAAGCTTACTTTATCTCCTAAGCAAATGGATTGTTTTGACATGTTAATGAAATAATCATAAATAGAAATATTTGAGAAGAATGGTGAGTCATGATCATTACTGAAAGAGGTAAAATGAAAGAAGAGTTGAGTTTAATTTTAGTTTTAATTAAATGAATAAAACTTGTGATTAGTCAGATTTTAGTAAAAATTCTACCATACTTTGAAATTCTAAAGCTCTGAAGATATTGATATAAGTTCAATGTTTTTTTAATAGAAAGAAAATAAGGTGAAAGGAAATATTATACCTCAGTGTATAACATATACATGATTAATATCATAGTTCTTGAAAGTTGTGTTCATTTTAAACAAGCAAATTAGGAGACTGTTTGATCTCTAATTTTATGATTTGCAAACTTAAAAGACTAAAGGAACAAAAATTTTTACTCAAGCTTATCATAATTTTTTTCTCTTATTATCTTAAAAAACAACTCAAATTAACAAGTTTCAGTTTTAATTGCGAAGTCTCTATGGGATGGTAGAAGCCTATAGTTAAATGATCTAGTTAGAAATGGAAGTATGAAACCAGAAGGCTGTAACTCATCTACTTCCAGGTTAAATCATTTGGGTTACTCTGAATATTTCCCCAGGCCCTCCTGATTAGTTAAATAGTCAGATCAAGGTAAATCAAGGCATTTTTACTTTATTGTGCATTTTGCCTTTTTCTTGCCATATGCTTTTCTCTGGACCTAAGGCTAGATTTGTGTTTAAAATATACGTAAATTATTTATAGACATAAAAACAACAAGTTCTTTGTCTTCTGATTGTTTTGGCTTGTGGGACAGAGATCTATAGCTGTTTATTAATATTTATCTCTCCTCTCAATTATAGCAGAAATGGGCC
>JAQZBX010025183.1:0-29671 GCA_029593785.1 Cabassous unicinctus | reverse complement strand
CCTGCTGCATCAGCCCACCGCGCAGCGTGGGTCGGCCTGCCCCCACAAGGAGGGTCCGGGGAAGCGAACCCGGGGCCTCCCGTATGGCAAACGGGAGCTCTATCGATTGAGCCACACCTGTTTCCCACTGTATTCTTTATACTAGGTTCTAGTCTAGGGCTTGGGATTTCATTTCTTTGAAACCCACTGTGCCACTGTATTTTTCTTCTTCATTGGCATGATTTTAAACACATAGATTTGTTTTCTTGGTAGCTTTAAAATCTCATTGGAGAACTTTCTTTTTGCAGTCTCATTATAATTTTTTTCTGCATTACCTCCAAATTTTAAATGCAATAAACAAAATTTTTCTTTTAATAATTATAAAACTCTAATTGATTTATAATTATAAAACATAAATACTAATTACAGAAAATTTGGAGAATAGGTAAATATTTTAAAAAGTAAAAGAATTCATAATTCCAATTATAAAAAAGACAATGATATAAGAACTTTCAATAAAGTCACTTTCTTCCTTCTTTCCTTCTTTTGTCCTGCTTGTTTAATAATAATGTGACTTTATTTCAGAATGTAATTAAGTATTAACAAATCAAAAATTAAATTTTTCTAGAGTTTCATCTTATTATGTTTTATGCCTGTTACATAATCTGTAAACATATTCAATTCTTACACATTTAAAATACTACTACTGTAAGAAGTTTATAGTTTACCTTTCCAGTCAAAATAATACCATGTTTATTTTTCCATTTTTCTCTTCTCTTTGCTTTGCTTTGCTTTGTTTCTCTTCTTTTCTCTTCTGTTATTATCTTTCTGTGCTCTGTCTCCATTTCCTTGTCTCTATCAAATCATTATTAAGAGTCTGGTACATTTTACACCTCCAGTTTTTCAGATATGTTTCTTTAAATATTACAAACATGGAATCATATATTTATCTGAAATTTTCTTTTTTGTTGTAATAATACATCACAGGCTTCCATCAATATTGAAATGTGCAACTCTAATTGGTCCTTATTAATAGATGCACAATATTAAATAGTTAAGTATGTATATACCTAATGTATTTTATCTTTCCCTTATGTATGACCAAAGAGACAATGCTATAATAAATATTGTTGCACAGTTATGCTGATACATTCATTTTCATATGACAGAGCCCCAGAAGTGGGATGGTGAAATCAAAGTGTAAGTGCATTGAAAGCATATTACTAAATATTTCCTAGCTATTTTTTCAATCCCACCAACAATGTGTGAGAAGGTTCTTCTTTCTACATTCCTACAGGCACTATTAAATTTTTTTGCAGTCTAATGGAAATGAGCATATGATATTTGTTCTACTTTTACCTTAAGCCTTAAGGAAGCAGGTTTTTTGTTTAATTTTCTTCTGGAGTCCAATTTTGGAATTGTTTCTTCATATCTTTCTTAATTTAGATTATTATATTGACTGATTTTATTAATCTGTAAAAGCTTTTTTATATTATGGTTAAAAACATTTTATCTTTTATATGTGATTTGAATTAACCAGGCATTTTTTATTAAAAAGTAGATATCATATGTTACATACTATGTATGTTTTTGTTAATTAAGATTAAAGATATGGTGCTATTAATTAAGGATAATTAGAGTGTGGGAAAATGCCAAATTTAATGGCATCATAATAATTGCTACCACGGCTTCACCAAGATTTACTTACCTATTGTCTTATATTACTATAGAGATTAATTTTTATTATGAAAAATAATGCTGGTCATGAAACATTTCCTGTTTTATCTATTATATTCTTAGTGTAGGTTCCTAGAATGAGAAATAGTAGATTAAAATACATAAACATTTTAACTTCCTAATAAACATTCTTAATAAATATAAAAAGTAATTTCATTTATTCTTTTCTTTTAAGGCTGGTGCTTCAGTTTCCTGGCTGCTAAAACAAATACCATGCAATGGGTTGGATTAACAATAAGAATTTATTGGTTCACAGTTTTTAGGCTAGGAGAAGTCAAAACCAAGGTGTCATCAAGGCAATGCTTTCTTCCCACAGACTGGAGTCCTGGGGCTGGCTCTTAGTGATCCTTGGTCCTGGGCTCCTCTGTTCCATGGCAATGCATATGGCAGCCTCTTCTCATCTATATGTTATCTTTTGAGTGCCCTTGAATTTCAGCTTTTTGCTTCCCATGGTTTTCTTTCTGTCTGAATTTCCTTCTGCATTTAAAGGACTCCAGTAAAAGGATTAAGATCCATTTATTTTTTCTGAGGTACCAGGGCCAGGGATTGAATCTGGGACATTGTATGTGGAAAGCTGGTGCTGAACTACTGAACCACATTGGCTCCCCTGAGTTTTTTTTATTTTAGTTTATTTTTTCCATTTGTTTGCTTGTTGTTTGCTTTTATTTTTAGGAGGCACTGGGAACCAAACCCAGAACCTTCCATGTGGAAAGTAGGTGCTCAACTGCTTGAGCCACATCTGCTCCCAAAAACCCATTTTGATTCAGTTGAGCCATACCTTAAGCAACCTCATCAAAAATCCTCTTTACAATTGTTTCACACTCAAAGGATGGATAATGTTTAAAAAAAATTTTTTTTTCTGGGCTACATAGATCCAAACTACCACTAACAGGAATTTATTGGCTCATGGTTTTGATGCTAGGAAAAATGTATAATCAAGACATCATTAAGGTGGTGTTTTCTCCCAGAAGACTGTCATGTTCTGGGACTGGCTGCCAGTGACCCTTGATCCTTTCTGTCACATGGCAGTGCACATGATGGCTTCTCTTGGCTTCCCTAGGTTCAATTGACTTCCGGATTCTCCCCATGGCTTTCCCTCTGTGTGTTTGAGTTTCATTTTGCTTATAAAAGTTTCTAGTAATAGGATTAGGACCCAAGTTGATTCATTTGGGCCACACTTTAACTGAAGTAACCTCATCAGAAGGTCCTATTTACAATGGGTTCACACTCATAAGAATGGATTAAGATTAAGAACATGTTTTTCTGGTGTACATAGCTTCAAGGTATGTCATTAATTTAACTGGGAAATTTATATTTCTAGATATTTCAGTGCATTATAAATATAGCTTATTTTATTGATTTTTGTACAAAATTAAGTACTTCTCTTCTGTTTAGTGAATTATTTCCTCTACATTTCTGAGTGCTATCAGATTCATCTTTTTTTCCCCTTTCTGAGTGAAAATTCCCCATATACTAATTTTGGGAATATGGTGCTGTATGTTTACTGACTTCTCAGCTTAGGAGGTTCAAAACTGAGAGATTTATGTTCACATGTTAAATATATAAGAGTATAAATTAAGAATAACTTCCCAAGATTGCTCCTTGATCAGAGAATTTGTGTTTATTGTTCTTCTTCTGATTTCCTCCACTTCAAACTTTCCTAGGTCTGACTTCTCACATCACCAAAGTGTCCAGTCAAATATCTTCTGTGAAGAATCTTTTCTTAGTATCCTTTCTAAAATAACTCTTTCTTTCCACCCTTCTCTATTCCTTTACGTTGATTTTCCTTTATACCCCATACTACATTTAAGATAGTAAAAATTTTTATGCGTTAATTTGTTTATTTTGTCTTACTGGGCTTGAAGTATTTGCACCATGAAGTCAGGGACTTTTCTGATGTGCTTATTGCTGTATTCTCAACACCTAAAATACATTCTGGCAATTATAGGTGCTCAATATCTTTGTAGAATTAGTGGATTGATTAATTGATTGATTTTTGTTCAAACATTTATTATTTCAAAGTAAATTTACTCATTTATTTTAAAGCCATTAAGGATTATATTGACAGACTGTGTGTCATTTTTGTTTTCTTTGTACTTCTGGGCATTTAATTTAATTTATATTAAAGTAAAGGACTTTAAGATAAAAACAATTGGAAAAATGAATAACTTTGAAACAGAGAATATTTCCTTTGAACGGATATATTTTAATGATTAATGCATAGAAAGGAATATGTGCACTCTCCCATAGCCATTGCTTCGTGATCTTTCTGAGCAGCTTGTCTTAGTTTGGACAACCACGTACTATGTGATACTGTGGTATTGCCATGCTGGAATGGTTGTAGTTGTAAAATAGGGAGACTAAAGGCAATTTATATGTTTTAAAGAAAGGTTTGAAAAAGATTATAGAGCTATGCATAAACTACAATCTGTTATTCATTATATATAATCTTAAGAGCTGCTCAAAGTTAGGTCATTTTGATTGGTTGGCATGCTGGCATCCAGTGTTGTTCATGAGCCACAAGGCTCAGCTGGAAATGCTGTTTAATGTTTTGAATCACCACTTTTATTGCCCAAACTTAAAAATAAATGGCTGTACAATAAATGCTTTTTATATTAAAATGCAAAAAATATAATATATATGATTATCATGGAATATCATAACCTCATAATTTTGTAGCTCTGGATAACCACTCCCTCACTCTGAAATATTTTATGATTTATAAAATATAGAGCACATGGTTTATTCTACATTGATACCCCCATGTTTCCTAATTATCCATAGGTAGAGAGATTTTCCTTTATTATTTCATTTCTTCTCTCTTTTTATTTCAATTGTCCTATAAGTATCTATCTATCTATCTATCTATCTATCTATCTATCTATCTATCTATCTGTCTATCATCTATCTACACTCACTATAAAAAACTTGAAAGGGAGTGGATGTATACATATGTTAGAATAATGTAACAAACTAATATTAATCATCAAAGTGTTCATTAATGGATTCACTGGATCTCCTTGTTTCTTAGTTTAGACACGTAAAGAGTTTGGTCATTCTCCCTGTGTCTTCAGAGTAAACCCGTTCTATATCAGCATGAGCCAGGATCAAATCATATTAGCTGCCATCGGAGAACACAGCCTTGAATTATAATAGGGAAAAATTAAAAAAAAAAAAGTGTATGAATGATTAATTCAAGGTGCAGTTGCTAGAGATATGCTACAAATTGGATTTGTAACTTTAAAGCAACCAATGTGAGGAGGAGAACACAGTTCTAAAATTTATGGTGTCTGAATTAAAATTTTTTCAGTCCTTTCTTGACTTTTAAAGGCCTACTTTCTTAGTACAAGTGATTCCTAATGAGAGAATAATACTCTTCAAAAGCCTTGTAGCATAACTGGGGCAAAAAAACATAAAAAAATCCCTAATACAATAGTTAAAATTATTGCAAAAAGGAGGCATTTGCATGTGTGAGTGTGTGTGCATAAGTGTGCATGAATTATATAAAAAGCTCTCTTAGATGGGAGAGAGAAAATATGTGTACGCTTTCATGTTTGTATAATGGTTTTACTGAATTGCTTTGGTTTGCTGAAAAGCTTATTAATGCTGAAAAATTCTAGAAGTTCTCCTCAGTGATGATACGCAATGTAATATTGTTTCTTAGAAAATTTATCAACTTTGCTGACTCAAATTTTACTTATCTTTCAGGGAACTCTGTAAAACAAAGCATGCCATAAATTGGTAAGTTTAAAAGAACATTTGGTTCATTTTTCTTTTTGAAAGTAGTCTGTGATATATTTAAATAAATATATCTTTAATATCTAGGAGTAGAGATTAATAACATTTCTTAGCAAAATAATTCTTAGTAAAAAGATCTCTCTTTGGGCCAACTTAATCCTCAGTATAATTTAAGCTTATTGCCATTTGTTTTGGGTTTATTTGTTTTCTGGCTACATGAAAAAGCTTCTCAGTACTACTGGGATTTTGTTGCCTTTATGGCACAGTGCTTAAAAGTCATTAATATTGAATTACAATTATGTTTAGTGATTAAATATATTTTTCTTGTAATAAATTTTGATTTACTCATATTAAGATTAGAAACAAACTAGGACTTTTAAAAATTTATGCATTTATTTAGTAAATTTGATGCAAAATTTCCATGAAACATTCATGTTTTATGCCTGTAAGTATTTGGTGCAAAATGCTGTATAATCTTAAATTTTGATACAAAAGTGAGAAAGTTATAGCTTCCTGTGACTACAATGGTAAAATTCAAAAGTTGTTTTAATAAAATCACTTTTATATCCCTCCAGTCTCCAACACCTAGTATTTATATATTTGCATGCTTTAAAAAAAATTGTAGATGGGATGGAGAAGGTTTAGACATGATTCAGCTATTTTGAAACTATTGCAGGCAATTTCCAATGCTGTCTTAAAGAGTATCAAATCTGTTATTAAGATTTTGAGAATTTTGGGCATACGTTCAGTTAATTGTGGCCATAACAACAATAGCAAAACAACAAAACCAATTAAATTACTATTCAGTCATTGATCAGTGTCTCAGCATTTAGTTATCGTAATCAGTGGAAAAAAGAGCTGAAATGGTCAATTTCACAGCACCTTTAAGAAATGTTGCTTTTTTAAAATGCGTTTGTGCATCTTACAAGAATAGAAAATGCTAGTGTCATGTGGGTTAAAATACATTAATACCACATAAAGCACTCTGCAAAAGGAAAGGATATTTGATTTGTATGGCTTTAAAGTTTTAACAGATGAGTCTATCCCTGTGAGACCACAGACCATTTACCATCACTAGATTGATTTCTTTCTATGCTAAAGGCTTGATGATACTTTTCAGCACAGTTCATTGTGAGTAGAATGATACTTCAAATACACATTAACTAAAGAGTCTTCAGAGGCTGTATTAAGGAGATGGAACTCTGAATGGAAGACGGAATAGTAACATTTAATAAGAAGCAAAATTTTTATAAGGTTTGTATAAATAAAACTGTTACAATAATTTCTAAGACTCTTTATAGGTGCTGAAGTAGTCAGTCTAGTGGTTCGAAAGACTATTTTTCAGTATTTCTCCATTTGTTAAATGTATGTCTCATAATATTTTCTGAGGTTATTTTGTAACATTTGCAAGATGGATGCCCCAAATAACAACTGACATAAAATGGAGAGCAATGAATTTAAAAAATTGAATTTTAAGGGATACTATTAAAGGAAGATTTATTTTATAGATCTTCAGTTAAATTTTAAATGACATGGGAAAGCAGAAGAGAAAATTCTGCAAGGTAAAGACATGAAATTAACACTATAGTTAGTTGTGGATGTGAGAATTTGGAGTCGTTATTTTTTTTTAATGATTTTCTTTATTTTCCACACTTATATATTTATTTTTGATATCAGAAAACATATGAAAAAAATAATCATTATAAGGAGGAAAACCAATTTGGAAATATGTCCAACAGCAGTTCTGCTGAATGAACTGTCACCAATCGTATCACAGTGAGATCCTGGGAGGATCTCTAAAGACAAGTAATTTGTTTTGAGCAGAACCACATGAGGCAAATTAATTTAGGTGTTAAATTCAGTTTTAATAATACTTGTGATGGTTTGAAGTTGTATGGATGCCAGAAAAGTATGTTCTTAAAGTTAATCCATTCCTGTGGGTGTGGACCCATTGTAGGTAGGATCTTTTTGGTGAGTAGGATCTTAATTTAAGATCAGGTTGAGTCTTTTTTATTCTTCCTTTATTTTTAAAGGAGGTTTTGATTATGTAAATGTTACATTGAAAATATAGGGGATTCCTATATATCCTACCCCCTATCCTCTGACACTTTCCCCCATTAACAACTTTCATTGTGTGGTGCATTTGTCACAACTGATGAACACATATTGAAGCATTGATACTAACCGTGGTCTATAGTTTACATTATAGTTTACACTTTTTACTGCACAATTTTATAGGTTTTAACAAAATGCATAATGGCCTGTGTCTGTCATTGCAATATCATGCAGAACAATTCCAATGTCCCCCAAATGCCCCATGTTACATCTATTTTCCCTTTCCCTCCCCTCAGAATCTCTGGTGACCACGGTATTTATATCTATGTTACAAGCTCTTCCATTACTTGAATAATAATAAGTCTACTCTGGTCCATAGTTGCATTCCTCCCTCATGTTTTTTCATTCCTCAATATTGAGGATTTTGGGATGGTGATGCCCACTCTATTTCTGGTTGATAGAGGACTTAGATACCATGGGACAGATGGATGGAACTGTCTTGCTTGTAGTTGCAGATAGTCTCTGTTTTTTGTTATGGGTATTGTCCATCATCACCCTTTTGTCAGTTGTCCTGGGCGAGTCCAATGACCTGGAGAGTAGGTGTTGGTTGCAACTCTGCTGAAGTTCAGGGCTCAACTGGCATATGAACAGACTGAAGATTTAAGTCTCTGAAACATATTTTTAATGTGTATAGTGCTAATTATAAGTTCAAATAAAAGGGACAGAAGAACCATGTGTGGGAAAGTTATAAATGAATCTAACTCTGATACATTGAGGAGATAGGTTATTATATATGCCAAGGTAAGGCCCACTGGTGAAGTGTTGATTTACTAGGGTTGTCTGTCCTGCTTACAGTGTCTAGATGTCTCTAGAGCCCTCAGGACCCCTGCTGTTTGAGGCACTGTTTACTGCGGCAGTCTCTGAGATCCCCCTGAGATGTGCATAAGCGTAACCACTGGAATGACCTCCCGACTCACTTTGAAATCTCTTAGCCATAAAAACTCATTTGTATTTAATATTTCCCCTTTTTGGTTAAGGTCTTTTTCCAAATTCATTACTAGATGGTGCTTGGTAATAATCCCTTGGTGCCAGGGAGACTCATACCCAGGAGTCATATCCCACGCCGGGGGGAAGATAATAAGTTTATATGCTAAGTTTGGCTTAGAGAGAGGCCACATTTGAGCAACAAGGGGGCTTTTCAGGCAATATATAATGCTAGGCTAAGTTTCAATTTCACAAGAGCAAGGTTCATAAGTACAATCATCAACATCAATGACCTGGCATATTCACCAAGCCATTGCCCTATACGCTAGATATTCTTGCCACTCTATTAGAGAATGTAGCCGGACTCCCCAGGATGGGAATTCAATTTCCGCCAGTTACTGTGTGGGTCTCTACTCACCAAGACAACACCCCGTGACCACATGAACACCTTCATATTCCATAGAGGCTTGCCCCAGGTGCATACCTCCCCACACATACCCCCACCACCATCACCCACACCAGTGATTCTCCCCTGCCACACTTGCAACCCTTAATTTAAGATCAGGGTGGGTCTTAATCCTCTTGCTGGAGTCCTTTATAAGAGAAGAAAATCACAGAAACAAGGAGCTGAAAGCAATGAAATCTGGGAGAGAACAGAGAGACCAGCAGGCACCACCATGTACCTCACCAACTGACAAAGGAGGCCAGCATCCCTGGCAACCAGTCTTTAAGAAGAAAGCATCACCAGATGAGGCCTTGATTTGGACAGTTTTCTCAGTCTCAAAACTGTAAGCTTGAAAGTTAATAAATTCCCATTGTTAAAAGCTGATCTATTTCATGGTATCTGCATTTTGGCAGCCTAGCAAACTAGAACAATAACCGTTCACAAATTACATAATTTTTCACTTTGGGGTACATGAAATCCCTGAAAGTATGCATGTATGAAACCAGAGCAACCCAAGTAAAAGGAAAATGTTCAGATTTTAAAGTGGTTTGTCTTTATTACTATACTGTGAAATAAATAGTTAGTCTTGCAGGAAGAATGAACTAAACTTCTTACTCTTAATTCATTCAAATTGAGTTTTTCTTCATTTACTGCCTCACTCATTCAGAAAGAGTTTTCCACATTGATTTTTTTCTCTTCTGAATTTCTTCAGTGTTTATAGTTTGAACTGCCTGAGATGGCAATTTGCATGTAGTGTCTTCATGTTCCAAAGTATGCTAGCTCTCTGAAAAGATATAAATTCCTTAAAGATCTAATGCCTGTTTATTCTATTTATTTATTTTTTATTTTGTTATTTTATATATTTATATTTATTTATCATTTTTTTTGGTCTTACAATGGTAGGCACTCAAAATATTGATAGATTGACTTGAAAGAATGCTTAGATCTCATGTTAATCTATTATTATAATATTCATTGTCCCACTCTCCAATTAAAAGCTAAAAACTTTTTTCTATTCCCCATGAACATTCATTGTTTAACTATTAATCCTCTAAATACCATATTATAGAATTAAAATTTTTGGTTTTTAAAATTTGTTTTATTTTACTCCTGGCTTAAAATTAATCCTGAATAGCAGTCTTTCTCTAAATTTGTCACTAATATCCATAATAGAAAGAAAAATGAAAACAAAAAACCTGAACATAAATACCTGAGCTAAACTATTGTAAAATTATGGGAGGATTTAACTCTAATTATTAAATCAATGGCACGATTTTACATTAATCAAATAAGTTAGCAACATATCAATAAACAAATGAACCTGAAGAAACTGGGTCTCACTATTGATACCTGGACTTTGCATCATGAAAGAGGCCTTGAGAGTCTATTCTATTCTCCAGCATCTGCCTCTTTAAAGGCCCAGTTCCTTTCCATAACAAGAAAGTTGGTCACAAGTGCTGCTTTTGATTTGCCTGGAAAATTGATCTCTATTAATCAATGAATTTCTATTTCTCTTGAATGCTTGAAAGTCCCAGAAAATAGCAAGACAGAAAGATGCCAGACATTGGGAGCATTGTAAATGTAAATTATGAGACACTCCCAGCAACAAAAAACCTTTCTTGGAGCCAGGGGAGGTAAGACACTTGCTGGCAATGCACACAAGGTAGTAAAATGTTTTTGCATTTTTACTGGGTCAGAGACTTTATGTTGGGCTTAGGGTTAGTTCCCCATCACTACAGTTGAGGCACAGCCATTGGTCCATGCTAGGAGAGGGACCACAACTGGGACTATGAAAATAGCATTCACTTGAGCTCTAGCCTAAGCAGGGAATTTGGTCTCATTTAAATGGTGAGTGATGGAAGTTGAGGCATATTGAGAAAGTTTGTGTCCTGATAGAATGTCTGTGGAAACCTTGCCTCTTTGAGGGTGAGGAATATGGGGTGAAAGAACACTAATTTAGTGCCCATAAAAATATACAACAAAAGAGGCAGATCCAAAAAAAAAAAAAAAAAAAAAAAAAAAAAAAGATGCAAAGGAGATTCATAATATTTACAATAACTATTGCAGGGTCCAATTTATCATCTCAGGAAATATTCTTTACAAAATACAGGAAAAATTGATTTCTAAGACTCAGAAATGGAAAACTCTAAAGAGAAAATGAGACACTAAAAAGGTAATCAGAAGACATGAGAGATTTCAACCAACCTAAAATTTAATAGTTGAATTAAAAACCATAATGTAAGAGATAAGCAGTTCCTCAAAAAGCACAATAAAATTTTTCAAAATTATACTCAAAAAACAAAATAATGTAAAAAATAATGGAGAAAGAAAAGAAAAAAACATGATGTAAGAAGTCCTGGGAGAGTATTATTGAGAATATTTGTGTGTTTGTGCATGTGCGCATGTAGGGGGTAAGGTAGGTGGGTTGTGTGATCAAACTGGCTTAAGATGCAAGAGTAATCATTATAGAGATTTTATTTCTTCACATTGAGATAAATTGCAACTCCATATATATTAACAAAATACTATAACAAAAAAAAATAAAACATGTCTAATTTCACATTAATGGAAAAAAAAAAAGAAGAAGCTTAAAACTAAATGACAGAGAAAGGTAAAGTAATAGAATCAGTAATTATATGCCAGGTACATGCAAACAAAAAAGAAAACAGGAATGATGTTAATAAAAAGACAGAGGAATGTAATTTTATATTGAGAAGTACTATTTATTTGGGAATAGAAATAATCAAAAGAAAAAGGAAATGTTTTATTATGTAGTGTGGTAGTCAGAATTCTAAGATGAACCCCAATGATCCCTTGCCTTATGTACTCCCTGTCTTTTACTGTGAGCAGACTCTGTGACTATGATGAACTATAACCCCCATGATTATGTTATGTTATGTGGTAAATGTATACTAAAGTTGCAGTTATGGTCCCAAGTCACTTGATTTTAGCACAGGGAGATTATGCTGGGTTTATCTGACCTAATTATGCAGGTCCTTAAAAGAAACTGGGTTCTGTCTGGTGAGAGAGATTTGAAGCAAGGGAGATTCTCCATTCCTGGCAACATGGTAAGGAATATGGGCAGCCACTAGGAATTAAGAGCAGTCTCTGACTGGCAGCCTGCAAGAAACCAAAAACCTATGCCCTACAATTATAATGAACTGAATTAAGCAGTAACATGAATGAAATTGGAAGGAACACAGTCTGGTTAATACCTTGATTTCAGCCTTATAACATCTTGAGCAGAGAATGCAGCCATACCATGCCTGGACTTCTGGCCTACAAATCTGTGAATTAATAAACGGGTATTCTGTTAGGCCACTAAGTTTGTGATAATTTTTGACACAGGAACAGACAACTGATACACATAGAAATAAAGTGTGTTAGATTATTGACCTTAGGAGATCTGAACTAAGTCAGAAATGTATTGTGCAGAGGCAGATAAGATAATGAGGATGGATTTCAGAGTGCTCATGTGAGAAAACAATGAGCCAAAATATCAGTTGAAACCTAGAGAGCAGAATTTAGAAAGTAAAAATGGCACTGTTTTATGAGCACTCCTGGTTGCTGGTCAATGGGTTCCTTCTTCAGCTAATGATATTATAATTATAAAAGTACCAATCAAATAGTAAGACCAGCACATGGACTGACATTTTGGGGGTAGGTCCAGAAAGTGTTTTGGGGAGGTTTCCATCAACACAAAAAGAATGGCGAGATTATAATATGATGGCTGTGGATTCCTGTGACCCGAGAATGTTTTTAATCACCTGTAATATGGTCAAAACATCTATAAAAATAAATATTTGTGGTTCTACATTGTGGTTCCCTTGTCCTGTGCTGCCATGTCACATGAAAGGAAACCCTACAAACAGAAGTGATTGGGAAGTGGCTGCGGCTCAAGCAATTGAGCTCCTGTTTATGATATGAGGACCCCGTTCATCCCCCGACTTCCGGTAAAAAAAGAAACAAGGCGTCCCAGACAGTAGGGAGAGGGGCAATGCCCCGAAGCTATGCGCTAAAAAAAAAAAAAAAAGTCACAACCAGATAGAAAAAAAATACAGAGAGTATTAAAGTATCTGAAAAATTCTGTTAAGAGAAAAATTCAAAGCCACAATCATAGCTACAGATTTTGAAAACATTTTTTCAGCTTTTGACTGAACAAATTAAAAAAAGACATGGTACAGATTAGAGTGATTTAATACATAAGCTTTTAAGAAATAATGTGCAAACAAAAAATTCTACAAGCCTGTAAAGACAACAAACTGTCTTAAAATGTCAATGGACGTTTAGAAATATTGGAGCCATGGTAGGCCATTAAGAAAAGCTCAACAAATTTCAGATAAAAGCAGTTATATGGAATAGTTCCTACAATCAGAATGTAATAAAAATAGAAATTAAGGGTAAGCAAACAAAGCACAAAACTATTTGAAGCTAAATGAATCTTAACCATTAGATGGAAGAAATAAAAAAGAAAATTACGTTTTATTTAGAAATTAATTTCATTTGGTTGTAAATCAAAGTTTATGAAATGCGACAAATACAATATTTGGATTAAAATTAACATATTGAATTTTATTATTCTACCATATATAATAGATTTTATTGTTGTTTATGAAAATAAAACATTAAAATAAGTCTAAAACTAGCTAGAAAATAAACCTAAGGAAACAAATATATCTAATATACCCAAATATATCTAAGGAAACAGGAAAAAATTATCAATAAATTTAGAGATTAAAAATATGTTTAAAAAGTAGAAACAGAAAAATATAATAATATAGGATAATTAGTAAACCTATTTCTTTCAAAAATTAAAAAATAGACAAATCAGTGACAAAGTCAAGAAATATAAAAGATGATACAGCATAAAAATATAGAAGTGGGTATAAAGCAAAATAAGGTGCAATTTTTTAACTTAAATACTATGACACAAAGCTAATACAACTTATGTCTTATGATAAAGGGATAAGATAGGGGAAAAAACAAAGATATTTGCCTTAAGTATAAATACAAACATACTCATAACAAAACAGTAATCATCACCATTACAGTCCTCATTTCTGTAACTGGTCACATGGTTGCAACTCATATCAATAACTACTTTCTTCTACTACCCAATCCATATTCCCTTTACACTCAGTAATCACCTTGGCTAAGATTGAAAGAATGCTCAAAAATTCATAATATTACAAAATCATCTTGATAAATATTTTATGCTAGTAGATGAAAATTATATAAAATACTTTATGCTTATTTCATTAAATGGTGAAAATATCAGGACTTGTGCTTGCAAGTGACAGAAGAAAACAACACATTCTGGCTTAAACAGAAATGGAATATATTTTCTCATATAATTTATTTTTTCAGGTATAGATCTAACTTCAGTTTCCTTGCTGCAGGGGCTTTATTGTGACAACTTTCGCTCCCTAGAGAACTTGGTTTCACTACTCCAGGTTAGTTGCTTTCTTTTTGTTCTTTTTCTTTTTTTTTATTAGAGAAGTTGTTGGTTTAGGGAACAATCATGATGAAATACAGATTTTCCGTATACCACCTGTATTAGTCAGGAGTCTCCTGGGACCAGAACCAAGAGGAGATATATAAATAGATAAATGTTATGGGATTTTTATAAGAATTTTCACACATGACTCTAGGGATGGACAAGTCCAAATTCTGCCTGCAAGCTGGGAACACCAATGAAAATTTTCGTTGAGTTCCATGATTTCCCCAGGGGAAGCTGGCTGGCTGAAGTAAAGTTGGAAATTCTCTTTTCTTACTGCTGAAATCATCACTTCTTTTAATGCCTTCAATTGATTTCATGAGACTTCTTTCTTTGTTGAAGACATTCTCTTCAGTTGATTGTAGATGTAATCAGTCATAGATGCACTCAACTTACTGATGATTTAAGTCCATGAAATATCCTCACAGTAACAATCAGGGCAGTGCTTGCTTGACCCAACAACTGGACACCATAATTTCACCAAGTTGACAGATAAACTTAACTATCACCTTCCACCCCTTGTCAACTTGGCAGCCATAGATATCTCTTTAATTCATACTTAATCTCTAAATAAAATCAATAACAGTCATATTTATATTTTCACCTAACAATATTCAACTATCCTGCATACAACCGAATTGCACTAACTCCCCTAAGGATAGGGTGCAAATCCTCGGGTAATATTCTTTCTTAAACCTGATGTCTTATAACTTAAATACTATGACATGAAGTTAATACAATTTATGTCATGTGATAAAGGTGTAAGTTAGGGAAGAACACTAAAAAGATATCTACTTTATGTATACACACACACACACAAATATATATACATAACAAAACAAGGAAGAAATATTCATAACCATTACAGTCCTCATTCTGTAACTGGTCACATGGATGTAGCTCACATCTATACTTTCTTCCACTACCCAATCTATATTCCCTTTACACTCAGAAAGTGCCTTGAATGGCCATGGTTCTTGCCTGGTGGGTGAACTACACCTTCATTCCTGAAATTTCTGATCCATTGGTAGTTCTGCCTGGATTGGGCTGTGACAGTTTTCCATTAACTTTAATCACAGGGCATGATAGCACTAAGAGATGCCCTTGAGGATCTCCTGTATTCCAGGCAAACCCTTTTTTACCTCCATTGTGTAGGTGCAGTCCTATCTCCCCTTGATAGTCAGTATCAATCACTCCAGCCAGTGTAGTAATCCTTCTCTGCTTATTGATTCAGAAGCATAAGAAGGCCAAAGTGGCCATGTTTCAATCTTAACTTCCAATTCAATGGAATCATTTTTGTGTCTCTTGGTGGAAATACTCCTCCTCTTGGAACTAAGACATGTAGACAAAAAGAGCTTAAGGTCACAGGGACAAGAAGGAAAATTTTTCCTAGTGGATCACTGCCACTCCCATTTCCACCCCTTGATTCCTGGACCAATGAATCCTGGCTATGGGAGAAACAGCACTATAGAGTACACACTGATTTAGAGCATACACAGCCTCCTGGAGAACATTGTCTTAGGCCTGCAAGGTATTGTCACCTAGTTGGTGCTTGTAATTGGGTCTTTAAAAGGCCATTTCACTGTTCTAGTATTCCAGATGCTTCAAGAATATGGGGAGCATGGTAAGCCCCATAAATTCCATGAGCATGTACCCACTCCTGCATTTTCTTTGTTGTGAAGAGGGTTCCTTGGTCAGATGCAATGCTATCTGGAATTCTATGATGGCGGATAAAGCATTCTGTAATTCCACAGATGATAGTTTTGGCAGAAGCACTGCATGCAGGGAAGGCAAATCCATATCTGGATTGTATCTGTTCCAGTTAGAACAAAATGCTGCCCCTTCCATGATGGAAGTGGTCCAATGTAATCAACTTACCACCAGGTAGGAGGCTGATCACCTCGGGGAATGGTGGATATGGGGACTGTTTGTCACTCTGCTACTGGCAACTGGGCACTAAGCACTCAGTTGGTGAGGGGAAGTCCATGTTGCTGAGCCCAGGCATTAACCTCCATCCCTACCACCATAGCCACTTTGTTCATGAGCCCTTTGGGCAATGATAGGAGTGCCTGGGGAAAGAGGCTGATTGGTATCCACAGAACAGGTCCTCTTTTCCACTTGGCTATTAAAATATTCCTCTGCTGAATTTACCCTCTGGTGAGCATTCATGTAGGACACAAATATCTTCATGTTTTTTGCCCATTCAGAAAGGTCTATCCATATACCTCTTTGTCACCAATTTTCCAATCATGTTCCTTCCCTGACCATCCAGCAAAACCAGTGGTAAAAATGAACAAGCAGGTACAATGCTTGAGGTAACCCACCCACCCCCAACTGGAAATATTTCCCTTCTCTACTGCTCTTTGGGGATGTCCCAGAAAGGGACTGTATTTCTGTAACTATAGGTGGTACCTGAAAAATGGTACCTGCAGAACCATCTGTAAACCATGCCTGAGTTTATTTTCCTCAGTCAACTGATTATAAGGAATTCTCCAAGAGGCCATAGCTGTAGGCTGGGATAAAGAAGGTAATGTGGCAGGAGTGGGGACCATGGGCATTTGGGCCACTTCCCCATGTAACTTACTTTGACTTAAGAACCTGCTCAAGCCCTATCTCATATATACTACTTCCATTTTATATTGGAATACTGCTATGCATGCCGAAATTTATGGCTTGGCAGGTTAGACAACACCCAGTTCATGGTAGACAACTCAAGTTTCATGGTAACTTGGTGGTCCATGGTTAAGCATTTGGTTTCTACTAAGGACCAGTAGCAGGCCAAAAGTTGCTTCTCAAAAGGTGAGTAGTTATCTGCAGAGAATGGCAAGGCTTTGCTCCAAAATCCAAAGGTCTATATTGTGATTGTCCTATAGGGACCTTCTAAAGGCTCCAGCCACCATCTAAATTTGTCACTGACACTTCCAGACCCATTGGATCTGTTGGTTCATGTAGCCCAAGAGGCAAAGCAGCTTGCAAAGCAACATGTACCTTTTCAGAGCCTCTTCTATTGCCAGTTCCCATTCAAAACTAGCAGCTTTTTGGGTCACCCAGTAAATGGGTCGGAGTAGCAAAACCAAATGTTGAATATGTTGTCACCAAAATATAAAGAAGCCAACTAGGCATTGTGTCTTTTTTTTTTTTTTTTTGCAGTGGGAGGGATCAGATTCAAGAGCTTATTCTTCACCTTAGAAGGGATATCTTGACATGCCCCACCACAATGGACGCCTAAAAATTTCATTGAAGTGGAAGTATTCTGCGTTTTTGTTAGATTTATCTCCCACACTCTGACACAAATGCCTTATCAATAAGTCTAGAGTAATTGTTACTTTTTGTTCACAATATTATGCTACCATCACCACCATCCATTACCAAAACATTTCCATCATTCTAAATAAAAACTCAGTACATTTAAAGCCTTAACTCTCTATTCGCTATCCCCACCCTGCTTCCTGGTTACCTATATTCTAGATTCTGACTCTCTCAATTTGCTTATTATAAATACTTCATATCAGTGAGATCATAAAATGTTTTTCCTTTTGTATCTGTCTTATTTCACTCAGCATAATGACTTGAAGGTTCATCCATGTTGTGTCAAGTACCAGAACTTCATTCCTTTCTATGGTTGAATAATATTGCATTATATGTATACACCACATTTTGTTTATCTATTCATTGGTTTATGAACCTTGAGTGGCTCCCACCTTTTGGCAATTGTGAATAGTGCTGCTATGAACTTCAGTGTGTAAATAATCTGTTCGAGTTCCTGCTTTCAATTCTTTTGGATATAACACCTAGTAGAGGGTCTTCCAGTCATATGGTAATTCTATCAATACTTAAGTTTCTAAGGAACAGCCAAACTGTCTTCCACAGTGGTTGCAACATTTAACATTGCCACCAGCAATGAATGACTATTCCTATCTCTACAATCTCTCCAACACTTGTGCTTTTCTGTTTGTTGTTGTTGTTGTTGTTGTTGTTTTTGTTTGTTTTTTTAACAGTAGCCGTTCTAGTGGGTGTGAAATGGCATCTCATTATAGTTTTTGTTTTCATTTCCCTGATGGCTAATTGTGTTGAGTATCTTTTCATGTGCTTTTCACCAATTGTGAAAAACTCTTTGGAGAGTTGTCTGTTTGAGTATTCTGTCCATTCTTTAATTGGGTTGTTTGTCTTTTTGTTGTTAAGTTGAAGGATTTCTTTATGTATCTGGAAATTAAACCTTTATTAGATATGCAGTTTCCAAATATTTTCTCCCATTGTGTTGATTGCCCTTATACTTTCTTGAGAAAATTCTTTGAGGTACAAAGGTTTTTAATTTTGGTGAAGTCCCATGTATATATTTTCTTTTTCATTGGTTGTGCTTTGGGTGTAAAGTCTAAGAAATCATTTTATAACAAAAGTTCCTGAAGATGCTGCCCTACATTTTCTTGCAGTAATTTGAAATTTCTGTCTCTTATATTTAGGTCTTTTGTCCATTTTGAGTTGATTATTGTATATGGTGTGAAGTAGTGATTCTCTTTCTTTTGCAAATGAGATCAAGTTTTCTCAGACCATTTGTTAAAGAGACTATTCTTTCCCAATTGAGTTGTTTTTGCCCTCTTGTCAAAAATCATTTGGCCATAAATGTGAGGGCTGATTTCTGATCTCTTATTCAATTCCACTGGCCTGTATTTGTCTTTCTGTGTTTTGATTACTGTGGCTTTGTAAGAAGTTTTAAGATTGGGAAGTGTAGATCCCAAATTTTATTCTTCTATTTCAAAAAGTAATTGACTATTTGGGGCCTCTTACCCTCCAATATAAATTTGATGATTGGCTCTTCCATTTCTACAAAGAAGATTTGTTAGAATTTTAATTGGGATTGCATTGAATTTATAAATCACTTTGTGTGAAATTAACATCTTAACAGTATTTGGTCTTCTGCTCCTTGAACACAGCATGTGACTCCATTTATTGAGGTCATATTTCTTTCAGCAAAGTTTTTCAGTTTTCCATGTATAAGTCCTTTACATCCTTGGTTAAATTCCAATTCTAGATATTGATTAAGTTGCTACTGTGAATGGAATTTTTTCTTGATTTCTTATTCTGATTGTTTAGTGTAATATATTAAATAAAAAGTACTGTATGTATAATAGTTTAGACAATAACGGTCATATTATTTTAACCAATTCTTAAATACCTGGTATGGGTTAATATGTTAGTACAGATTAGCTAGGAGCCAAAGACACAAGGGAAGTTGCACTCACTTAAACATTTTTTCTGCAGTTTTCCACCAGATACTCAAAAGAAAGATTGCATTCAGGGCGTGGAAGTGTGTAGGTCCCCTGTGGGAGCACAGGTGTGCATGTGATTAGCAGACATTGGGGGACAGCCATTAATACTGCCTGCTTCCTTGGACTTTGTATTCTATCAAACCTACCATCATTATACAGTATACAACCTTTATCATTTCTAAAGATATACTATAGACTTTTTCCCATCTTTGTTCTGTCTTCTGTACTGCCTCTGATTTGATGACATTTTTCTACTCTAGTCCTCATTGTTCCTTCCTTCTATGAGTTTCCTTGGGATTTTTAATATGTGGCATGCAATTTGGCATTTAATTATGTATATTGTGATAATCTAAATATTAGTATTCATTCCCCAGACAAATTACACACCCTTTAAGGGCAGCACCTATTCCTGCCCTTTCAGAGCATAGCACAGCCTTACATGCTTAGGCGCTCTCGTTGAGCAGTTTTATTAATATGATTCCACTCTGCTTAGTTATTAACAATTGTCCTAGGGATATAGAAAAGATTGCTTGTTTAATTGGAGGAGAAATTTTCGAAGTTATTCAAGTTCAAGGCAGAACTGACCCCGCCACTGTTATCAGACTACCTCCCATGCTATCTTGCATTAATTTGTTCACCGATTTGTCTACCTTTACTAGATTTATCAACTGAGAGAATGGAACATTGTTTTATTCATCTTTATATCTTCGATATCTAGGACAGTGTCAAGTATGTAGTAGATACATAATGAATTTGTGCTGAATGAATTCATGAGTAATTAGACGAATGCCTGTGGCCCAACTGGAGTCTTTAGCATTATCCTCCTGTGTTTTCATTTTAACCAAGTGCAACTTAACCCTCCAATGCTGGGCTGGATAATCATGTGACCAGCTGGCAAGCAGGTGCCCCATGAACCCTTGTCTCCCTTCTAATTCTAGAAGTTCTGGCAGAGACTGCTTCCTTCTACATAACAATGATATAGACTTTTATTTTCATTTTATATGGCCTTCATGATAGGAAAATCTTCACTGTAATAATTTTCTTCTTTATTTCCATCACTATGATATTAAACTTAGATTTCCTTAGCTGCCATTTACTCTAATGTTGATGAAGATTCTCTTTACGAGCACTTCTTTTTATTATCCTCATTATGTTTTGCAGGTCTTCATGGTGGTAATTTATTATTTGGTGGTAAATCATGACTATTTTTCTTCCTATACCTAATAAGTGTTTCACCTTAGCAGCGTAAGATTTCTGTTCTTAAATCCAAATTTCTTTCTATTTTCCTTATCTGAAGAGTATATTCTGAAGAATTTTCCTCTCAGAATGATGAACAGTTAATGAAAATATGGAACATCCGATTTTAATGAAGTGATGCTACAGGATTACAGTGTGGAATATCTTATAGTTGAATTATGTTGCAATTTCCAATTAGGGTGCAAGAGGTAGGCATGAATTTCATTGTAGTTAAACAATTGCTGACGAGCCAGCCTTTCAATTTAGCTTTGTGCATTCAATAGGGAAATTTGATCTTGTTCAGCTTTCTGTTAGACAATATTTTCCCATTAGATCTACTTCTTCTCTAGGAGGCTTTTATATTTTACCAAGAAAGATTCCTTTTGCTTATCTATCATAAGGTTTACAAATACCTCATTCAAAAAAATGTTTATTGTTGGTATTGATCATTGGAGAAAAAAACTGTTATAAAAAGTTGCTTTAAAATAGCACAAAAACAAATGTGGATATTTCCAAATGAGCTTTATACTGTAGTATGTTAATTAAATCTCAGTAGCATAATATTACAACAAATTTTGTTCTTCCAGAATACATTAAATATTTTATTATCTAGAAAATAAATATTTTATTAACAAATATCCATTAAATTTTCAATGTTTTCAGTAAGAATTTCCCTTGTATATTAAAAAAGGTTAAAGCTGAGCTAGTCTTCTGCTTTTTATTTTATCATGTTGTGATTTTGCACATTTTTGTGAGATAGCTTATTTCTTGAGGGTAAAGTATTAAATATTGCTTTATACATGTGTTTTGCAACTAAACATAATGTTTAGAAATATATACTTACCAACTAATCTTTTGAAGATTGGTAATTGATTTTTTTAAAGGAAATTTAAAATACATTTTATTTCAAACTAATTTTGCTCTACATATGCTCAGTGGAGACCTTAGAACTTGTTATTTAGAATTTTATGAAAATAAAGTCTGACCTTTCAAAGTTAGTGTTTTGAACAGGGTGTGAAAAGAAATACTGCTGATTGTCAGTAATTTACATCCTTTTTAAATTTAGGTTTAAAGATACCAATTGCCATATATTTTGCCTCATCCCGTAATTGTGTATATTCAGTGGTACCATTTATTGTAAGGAATAATATTATTTAAGATTTATTAAATTTTCCAGAGTATTCTTTTAGAAACTTTGAAATTAGATTGAAACAGATTAAAATTGCTAAATACTTACTTTAACACAAGCTATGTGACTACAAGACAAACTATCTGTATCTTTGCCACATTGGTTATCAGAAAATATTTTTCCCTTCTACCAAATAAAATGTTTCTACCCTGCCAACTGGTAAAAACTGGTTAGAAATCTAAGAAAGATACCTAGGCACGAAGTTACTATAATCAACTCTTGATCAAGGGCTTTAAAACATCAGGATATTTAAAAACTCTTAGAATAAATGGAATAACATGACAGAGAAAACCGTTATTGCTTTTTACTTAATTTAAAAATAAAGTTTGATCATTTACCTCCATCTATCTATCTAACCTGACTTCTCCATCAGTGTTTATAGTATGTATATTAATCTATAATACTGTTTTATACCCAGCTTCTTCACTGACAAATGCAGTCTATATTTTTACATGTCAAAACATAGATGAACCTTATACTTTTAATATAAATATAGTAATACAGTGTATAATTATTTATATATTTATATGAAATATCTATATATATAGGATATACTATATAATCCTAAATGTACATATTCAGGATTGAATATATGATAATTCAGTAATAAAGAATTCCAAAACTGCTATGGCTTAAAGTAACAAAAATTTCTTCCTTTCTCATGATAACATGTTTATCAAAAAGTTTCTTGTGGACTTCAGCCTCCTGTCTTCCTCTCTCTTGGACCCAGATGGACTAAGAAGGCACCATCTGAAGCTTTGTTGAGCGTCAATGCAAAGAGGAAGACACGAGTGGTAAATTCCACCAGGGCTTTTAAGATTTCAGTCCAGAAGTGACCCAGGTAATAATGTATAATTCATGGTTGATGCCAAACTTCATGGGAACAAGGAAATTCAATCCTATTAAGTGCCTAGATAATGAGAAACCAGGAATAGACAGTAAACTGCACCAATATCATAAATTATTTTATAATTATCTTACTAATTTATATTTAATTTGTTGTAGAGTCTTTTTTACTGTTATAAGTAATGCTGCAGTGTACACGATAAAACTTTAAGGGCTCGTTTTCAATTTCCATAATATTTAAATGCAGTTACATTTCTAGCAAATGTTGTCTGTAATAATCAATCTGTATCAAAACTAATTATTACATTTTCTGAAATACTGAACACCCCAAGGTGGTGCTATGGATACTTCAAGGTAACTGTCTACATTTACATTGTATGATGAACCACTTCAACATATTATTTTCTGTAAATGTTAATGTTCTGTAAATGTTTTCTATAAATAGCATAATTAAACACTATTCTATTATTAATACAACAACCAATAATAATACATTAATTAATTAGTACCTGTAAATTCAAGCTCATATGTATGTTACTGAATAGTAATTAAAGAGATTATTTGTTAGGTGAACAATTCCAATGCAGCAATATAAAGTACAGTAATGCTTATATATTAAGGTACTTTATTTATAAAAAATTTACTAAAAATTTTCCTTTGGAAAAACTGAAGTTTTACTTCATATCTGAAACTTAGGTTTTACATTTATTTAAACAGGCAAAGAAGAAATCTGTTTACTCAATAACAAAGGGAAAAATTCATGTGTTCATTGATTAGAAATATTGCCAACTCTACAATTTTATCCATAACCAAAATATTCTCCTCTTGGAATATCATCAGTCAAAGGCCCAGCATATAATGAGGGTTTTCCTAAAAAATATCTGCATTGAAATTTGTGGCAGGAGTAGCTGGTGATGGCTTCATGGTAGATACAGATACTGCAGTTGCAGGTTGCTTGATCTTGGCCAAGTAATTTGATCTTCCTGGTCCTCAGTTTTTTCATAAATAAAATGGTTATAATATCACCTACCTAATTCGACATCCTGAAGTTTAAATTATTTAATATATGTAAAGTACATAAAGTTTTGTATGGCATATAGCTATAACCATCTGCATCACCTCATCATCATCATCATCAACATCACCATCCAGGAAGTGTAGGGAAGACTGTCTCTGAAGTTCTAGTACATTTGGTTCATACTTCATTGATTACTGTTTTCTGATATAAAATATTTTGTACAATATGACACTCATTTCTGTCATGCTTTAAAGACTATATTTATTGCTTTAATTGGTCTATTGTGCCTTTATATCACCTTCAGCACTCTGTTTCTTTTTGCAGATTCCACTTCTGTCTGGTATCATATTCCTTCTGCCTAAAGGACATCCTTTAAACATTTCTTGTAGTGTAGGTCTGTTGGTAATGAATTCTCTCAGTTTTTGTTTTTCTGAAAAGCTCTATTTCTCCTTCATTTATTTCATAGGTTATAGAATTCTGGGTAGAAAGTTGTTTTTTTTTAATTGATTAATTTTTCATCACCTTGAATCTGTCACTCTCTTGTATTCTGGCTTACATACTTTCTGTTAGAAGTCTGCTCTAATTTTTTGTTTCTCTATATGTAATGTGTCATTTTACTTTGGCTGCTTTCCAAGTTATCTTCATCTATGATTTTCAGCACTTTGGATATGATATATCTATGGTACTTTGGGGGGGGTTTATTCCCCTCCCTCCCTCCCTCCCTCTGTCCCTCCCTCCCTCCTTCCCTCTCTTCCTTCCTTCCTTCCTTCTTTTTTCCTTTATTATGCATAGTGTTTTCTGAGCTTTTTGGAACCATATATCTAGTGTCTTCTATTTTTTTGGAAAATTCTTAGCCACTATTTCTTCAAATATTTCTTCTGCCCCATTCTGTCTTTTTCTTAGAGGCTTCCAGTAGCATACATATTTGAACTTTGATATTGTCCTTTAGTGCCTGAATGCTCTGTTTCTTTTTTATTCTCTTTTACTCTTTTGTTTCTTTCTGTTTCAGTTTGCATAATTTCTAATGAACTATATTTACATTCACTAACTCTTTCCTTGGCTATTTTGAGACTTCTGATGAATCCTTCAAAGGAATTCTTCATTTTTGTTCTCATGCTTTTTTTTCTAGCATTTCCATTTTATTTTTAGTTTGTATTTACATCTCTCTGATGAAATTCCCCATATGTTAATACAGGTTGCCCATCTTTCCCACTAGAGCTTTTAACATATTAATCATTATTATTTTAAGCTCCCTGTCAGATAGTTTCGACATCCAAAAAATATCAAATCTGGTTGCACTGGCTGTTTTGTCTCTTGAAAGTGTTCTTAATTCTTCTTCTGTGTTTTTCATAATTCTTGTTGTAAAGCTGAACACAGAATATAGGACAGTGGAAAATGACGTAAATAGTATTTCTGTCTAATAATGGACATAACTATTTGTTGTTGATTTTGTTATTTGTACTAGGGTTTGCATCAATAGAGACAGGATTGAGATGGGTTTGGGTTTGTTTCATATTATTGTTATTCTTAATGCATCTGCTGGTTTCAGATTCCTTTAATATTACCTTTTGCTTAGGGTGGATTGGTGGACTGCCGGAGAGTTCTTTACTTTCAGTATTATTCTTCCAACTTCAGCTTCCACTTTTCCCGGTGAGTCTGCATTTCAGAGAAGTATCTCACCATGCTTCACCTCTTCCCCCATACTCAGGCTGCTATTACTTGTTATTTAATGCTTGCTAGCTTGATGGCAGTGGTTTGAGCGTGGGGCATTCTCAGTTGTCCTGATTCAGCCTCAGTCTCAGGCAGGCCCTGTATCCTTGGATCTCACAGGCGGTCTTTTTCCGTGAACCTGCCCCTCCTCCAGCAGTAGAGACTTCTGATGGTCTGGGCCTAGGATCATTTTTCTGCTTCTCTCTCAAGGATAGGTCTCCCTCAGCACCCCACACACACTCTTTCCACAACTCATAGCCACATTGAGTCTTTCTCTGTGATATGGAGATGACAAGATAATCTGGTGCTCCTCCAACTGCTTAAGACATTTGTTCCATCAGAAAGTTTCATTAAGTTGTTCCTTCATGTCTTTCTGATAGTGTCAGCTATTCTCCTCCTTCAGGTCTGTAGCATGATGGGACTCTCTTTGGTTTCCCTTTCTGTCCTCCATCTCTCTCCAGGTACCCAGTGAAGTCCTTGGAAAAGAGCCTGCAAGTAGGGGCAAATTTCCTTGTACTTGCAGTTATCAGAGGTTTTATACTGTCCTGCTAACCCTTATTTGGCCTTTAGCAATTTGTTAAAAAAGTTTAGTTGAATTATTCTTCCTGGCTTCTTTTTCATCCTGATAAGCCAGTCCTTATACCCTATTACTTGCTGGAGGAGATACTGTCTTTATTTAGATTTCAGGAAAACTAGTTGCTCTATGAACTCAGCTCTCTAATTATTAAAAGATATTTATGATTGTGTGGATTATTTGAGGTAATTTCTAGCTTTCTTCTCCTAAGTGGAAGCTAGAAAGCCTATAATGGTTGTTTGACATAGCAAATTCAGAGAACTTGTACTATCTGTATCCTGATGCCAAGGTAAATTATTTTCAGCCTTTTCTTTGATATTATTATCTAAGCTATGATTCTTTAGGGATTTTTTTAATTAATTTTTTTCTTAGAAAAGTTGTAGTTTTACAGACATATTATGCAGAAAATATATATAATATTCAGAGTTCCCATATACCACCCTATTATTAGCACCTTGCATTAGCTAATAATAGGGTATTATAATTCATGAAAGAACATTTTTAAAATTGTACTATTAACTATAGTCCACAGTGTACAATAAGGTTCACTGTGTTGTATAGTCCTATGTTTTTTCTTTTAATTTTTATTCTAGTAACATACATATTACCTAAAATTTCCCCCTTAAAACACATTGACATATACAATTATATCTATTATAATATATCACATATATAATGTTAACTATACTCACAATGATGTGCTGCTATTACTGCTATAAACTATAATTCTTTTGATTATAATTTATATTAAAAACAATTAAAACAGACTTAAGTAAACAACAACAAGGAAGAAAATTAAGACACTCATTAAGTTATATATCCAGAAATTTAGAGATAAAATTCACTTTAGTCACCACTAAATCCAGGCATCCATATGTTAAAAATATGACATTAGGTTCTTACTTTCTGCTCTACATTTTCTGTTGGCTGCATTTTAAAAGATATTGTCCCTTGTGGTATTATAATGACTATAAGCCAAACTGGGCTTATTTCCACACAAATCCATGGACACCATCAAAGACAGTATCTTTTTCCTAAGTGTTTCAACAAAATGTCTAGGCCTAACAGTCATTGACTCCACTTGGATCATATGCCAATCTCCAATAGAATTACGGTGGCCAGGGAGCAGAATGTTCCTGGGACTATAAGCATAAATCACCCAAATCTCTCTCTCTCTGTAAATACATTGACTAAGAGTGAGGGGAATGTGAATCCCCAGGTATTGCTCAGTTGAGTGAGTAAAGGCTCAATAAACCAGAAAGATTAACCACATTCTTCTTAGGTTTTTTATGGTATTTCTGAGTAAACAATATATTCATCCTGTCAAATGGCTTATAAAACTTATCACAATTTTTTCCTTGCTTAGGAAATTGTTATAAGCAATAACAGATGCTGGGCCACAAGGTTTTGTGTGATTAACGTAAATTCAATAACATAAAACTTAAGATTTCTGGTCTACAAGATAATGAACTATGAGACTCGTACTGCACTTGAATTTTTAAAATATCTAATTAGAGTTTCTTTTTTCTTTTATTAGTGTAATTAAACATATCCTATTTATTTGATGACTTATATGATTGATGAGTTTCTTACCATCTTGATATTGTCATTATTCTTGTTTTGTTATATCCTCAAAATTCTTTTTTTTTTAAGTTTTTAATTTATTGAAGTATATCACTCATACATGAACATACATAATCAATAAGTGTATAGCAATAGTTGTGAACTTACAAAACAAATATACATAGCATCATACTGGGCTCTCATACCTCACCCTACCACTAATACCTGGCATTGCTTTTAAACATTAACTAATGATTAAAGAGCATCCTCAAAATATTATTACTAACCAAAGTTTTTTTCCCCCCACCTACCTTAATATTATTATTTTTATATCATTTATACATGAACATACATAAACAATAGGTGTATAATAAAAGTTGTGAACTTACAAAGCAGACATTCATAATATCATACAGGGGTCCCATACATCAACTCTCCACCAACATGTTGCATTGTCGTGAGATATTTGTTACAAATTATGAAAGAATATTGTCAAAATCTTACTACTAATTATAGTCCTTATCTTCCATTTGGTGTATTTTTCCCCCAACCAACCCTATTATTATTTTTTCAATATATTTTTATGACAGAAGTTGTAAACTTACTAAACAATCATACACATGTGCAGAATTCCCAAACAACACCCCTCTATCAACACACCACACCATGGTGGAACACTTGTTACAGATTATGAGATAATATCATCCAATTATTACTAGGTCCATAGCGTACATTTGTCACAAATTTTCTATACTCCCCCATTATCAACACAGTACATCTTTGGCATAGATACAAGAATATTCCATTATTACTGTTAACCACACTCCATAGGTCACTCCAGTTGTATTTTTCCCATACTTCTCCACATTCCCACCACTCTGCAATAATGATGTACATCAGCTCTAGCTCACAAAGAACACTCTTGCATCTGTACCATCAACCACAATTCTCATTCACCTCTGGGTGTACTGTGCTATTCAATATCTAGATTATTTGCTAGCTTTCTGTCAATTGGCATTTACATCCCTAGACTACCATTTTCAGCCACATCCCCATTTATAAACCAGCTGTTACTCACCATAATGTGTTGCCATCAACTCTGTACATTTCCACACTTTTACAGTAAAGCTAGTTAAAACTTCTACATACATTAAATATCAGTAGTACATCTCAGTCCTCCTTTTATCTCCTTTAAGAATCCACCACCTACCACTAAGTCTTGAAGATATTTTCCTACATTTTCTTCTAGAAGCTTTATGGTTCTTGCTTTTATATTTAGGTTTTTGATTCATTTTGATTTAAGTTTTGTATAGGGTGTGAGATAAGTGTCCTCTTTCCTTCTTTTGCTATGGATATCCAGTTTTTTCAGCATCACTTGTTGAATGGACTGTTCTGCCCGAGCTGGGTGGGTTTGAGAGGCTAGTCAAAAATCACTTGACCATAGATGTGAGGGTCTGTTTTTTAACCATTGATTTGGTTCCATTGGTCTGTGTGTCTGTCTTTATGCCAGTACCATGCTGTTTTTACCACTGTAGCCAGATAATACAACTTAAAGTCTGGAAATGAGAGTCCTCCAACTTCGCTTTTCCTTTTTAAGATGTTTCTGGCTATTCAGGACACCTTACCCTTCCAAATAAATTTGATAACCATGTTTTTCATTTATTTAAAAAATGCTGGTGGAATTTTTATTGGGATTGCATTGAATCTGTATATCAATTTGAGTAAAATTGACATCTTAATGATAATTACTCTTCCTATCCATGAGCATGAAATGTTCTTCCAATTATTTAGGTCTTTTTTTAACTTTCTTTTAACAATGAGTTGTAGTTTTCT